>JABFPM010002846.1:0-15614 GCA_022817325.1 Idris sp. 1 HC-2018
TAAAGCTTGTAAAATTCTGAAGATTTTCCTTTATAAAAAAAGGTTTTTCAATTACTCTCAAGGGAGATATGATTATTTGAATTTTATGCTCTACAAAATGTCGGTTTTATGTTGTGAGATTACATAACTAGTAGAATCATGCAAACTTCACTTTTGACCAGATTATTTGGAAGCTGAAATTTCAGTCTATTCAGCAAAAAAACGCATTTGCATTTCTCAGTAAAAGTAGTAAAAATAATTCAAATTAAATTCAGTCATTTTTTCCAAAATTCTTAGGTGTATTCGTACTTATGAATGGTACTGTATTTTGTTTTTACATACATTTTGATCTAATTTCTTATGTAAATTATAACGTAAATCAATATAGTATACAGCATCTAACATTTAACTACAGGTATCAACAATGCATCTCAACTCCGAGTCAAAAATACTCTTATCCGTAATAATGGCTCCTTCTCGTCAAAACCATTAAAAAAATGCTCCTTTAAAGAATGTATTGCAACCACTCGTGACACTTTGTACGTGTCTTTCCACACTTTTGCAGTGAAGGATAAGGGAAGATTTTTAGAATGGATTGGTAACAGTGGTAATGATGAATTTGCTGAGTTAGCTGATACAGAATTGAAGAAAAAAATTATTTGTACTTGTCATTTTGATGCGGATTCAGTTAAGCGTAACAACTCATTAAAAGATGGTACAGTGCCAAAATTATATGAGGTACCCTCGGATGAACCCTTAAATGAACCTGTAACTGCTGACGAAAATAACTCGCAAGAAAAAAATGTTCGTTAAAAAGTATTAGAAAACATCATTAAAAAACAAAGAAGAAAAATTAAATTACTAAAAATCGGGGGAAAAAATTACGAATGGCAGCTGCTGTTAAACAACAAAAATATAGATGTCTACTTAAATGTACGTTAAGACTACGAATAATAACTGACGAAGAATTAAAAGATGAATTGGAAAGTCGAGTTTCTGGACACGTATTAACATTTATTTTCATGCAGTTATTTTATTCAGCAGGACAACTTTATACCTGCGCTTAAAAACAGTTTTGCTTAGCTATGAATTGTACTTCTCCGCAATTGTATGCAAGATTACGTGATCAATTTGATTTTATTTTGCCATCCAATAAAACATTAAAGGAGGCGTTAAATGAAGTTATAATAGACTCATGACAAATTAAAAGAATGAATTTTATTTTGTATAAAGTATTAATCTATAGGTACTCTAAACTTTTTATTAAATATTAAAATTGGCATACAAAATTTAAATAGAAAATGTCCTTTAATAAAATGTATTTTTTATCTAACAGTACGTAATTAAAGATAAATTGTGACTAATAAATAGGGGAGAATAGAATAAAATGACATAGGGGGTAAAGTAATATACTAATGGTTTTGACTGTTCACATTTCTTTTCAATTATTTTTAATTGAACCTATATGTTAGGTTGCTAATAAGGGAAATAGGTAATCTGTAAAGATTTTTTTCTCAAACGAGGCATTTCATTAATTCTATTAAAAAAGTTAAATTTTATCGTTTAATAATATTTGGTCGTTATAAATAGTTTAATAATTTAGTTAATCTTATGTATCCTTTCGGAAACAATATTGGGTTCATGAATCTATGATGTGACAATGGAAGAACATCAATAAAAATCATAAGATTTTAAGAATATACACCTTTTTTAATCATTTTTTTATAAAATCATCATAGGGGGATGAAGTGACATAGTAAATGGGTGGGTAAAGTAGCATAGTCAAAATATCACGTAATTTTGATAAAAAATCGTTGTTATCGATAATTTGCTTTATTCCAACTCTAAAGCAGCAGAAAAATAGATTTAGTGAAAATAATGTGAGCTATGGGTCTATGAACAATGTGGGTTACCTGAAGATAAACAATTTTTGTTATTGAGTTATTAATATTAATTGAGTAACACGTTAGTACCTTGTAAATTTATTTTTGTACTTCAATTAAGTTAATTTACATATAAAGTAATAAATTAAGTCGTAAAATTCATTAGTATTAGCTTAGTTTTCATTATTTTATAAGTATGACACTTTACCCACTGCTTTCATAAAATCTTCAATTTCGCCATTTTTAAAAATTTTATGTCTATATTCTATGATAAAAATTAGCTATAAACTCAAGTACTTGTTGAATGAACAATTATACGAAAAAATTAAAGCCAATAATAATTCAAAGTGATATCTTGATACAGTTAACGTTTTCTCTTAGCTACGTCTCTTACCCCCTCTCTCCTACTCTGATTACTGATCATGAGTAAAATAAATGTAATTGTCAAAATAATGCACGTCTTATCGTTGTACATGTCGAGCCACAAATGACAGTAGAATTAAAGATGTCTTGGAAGTTCCTGTTATTGTAATAAATAAGGTAATTTTAAACAAATAAATTATTTAATCTTTTTATGTCAATTTCGCTTGACCAATGTAATTCATTGAAAATGATACATATTCTAAAAAAATATATTCCATTTGGAAAATTACGATTTAATAATTCATTTTGGAAAGTACTCATCTAGAAATTTATAAAAACTCTAAAATTATATTTTTTTTATTTTTTATAAAATAATACAGTTGGGATATTTAAGCAAACTGTATTTGACAAATAATCTTATATTTAATTCAAAATTATAACTATGATTGTCAAAATTTTTTTATTTTAAAAAAATTTTGATTTTTTTAGCTACTTTACATTCCTATTATCTATTTTAAAATATAATTAATTTTTTTTCTCATTCTTTATAAATAACGCCAATTACTATTGTATATACACTATGTATATACCTAAATTACTCTAAATTTAAAAATACTTTACTTTAATAATAATCAGGCACTGGTGCACACGCTATTTTGACGAAATCCTCATATTTAACTTGTCCACTAAGTGACACGTTGGCCTCTCTAAAAATCTGCTCAACTAAAATAATTATAGATACAATTAATATTTATTTGTATTAATATAATTTACAATTCATTATTGTCTATATGTATTTTTCTTTAACTTGTACAAATAATAATTTCCTGAATTATTCTATTGAGTAATAATAATAATAATAATATGACATAAGTATGTATTAGATTCTTTTATAGTTTTTGATTTGAAATTTAACTATGAAATAGTCTTACATTTTCACCACAATTTTTGATTAATATTCTCTTTTTAAAAAAGTAAGATAAAATGAACCACTTTTGTGGGATGAGAAAAGCTGTTTTCCACACACATGTTACGAAAAATAAAGTACTGTAAAATAAAATGTAAAATATTATACCTTCCTTACTGCTCAGTTGTTCACCCCAACGAAGAAGCATGTGAGCTAAATGCACAGCAGGAATTGTTCCTGTGTGTGAAGTATCCGAAGCGCGAAATGCTTCTATAACTTCTTTTGGTAAATCTTCTGCTCTAGTTTGCAAATGCATTACTTCTAAGAAATCTGCGAAAGACATCTTTCCACCTAACAATATGTACACTATTACAAAAGAATCATTCTTTTACCTTTACTTTTTTGTTTTTAAAAGTAAAGGTATTATTTAAGTTTTTTATAATTAAATATTAATAAATTATTAATAAACATATTAACATACAAATTATAATATCTAAACATTAAGTTTGATTTAATTTATTTATTCTTTTTTTTCAATAAAACTTACCTTTTTCCTTCAAATATTTGTTCAGTTCTGCAATAGTTGGACTTAAACCCAGTGATCGCATTATAATTGTCAATTCGTCTAAAGTTCTAATATGTCCATTTCTGGCAAATAAATAAAAACATTCCCTGTACTCTGCAATTAGAATAATAATCAGATCAATTAAAATTTTATTTTGGAACTAACAAAATTATATTAGTTAATTAAATATCATCCTACCGTCAATATCATTCTCTTTGAAATATCGTGCCTGTAACAAAACATTATTTTTTAGTTAAAAAATGAATTGCTAAATTATTGTAACTGTGTCCAGGTGTAAATTCTGATTATAAATTTACCATTTTTTATGTTTATTTCAGTTCGTCTTGAACACTTTCAAGATTTTTAAACTGTTATTTTTATTATTTAATTGTTCATTTACGTCTTCTTAATTCACCTGTTGATCCTTCAACTTCACTTGTATTTCGTCATCAGTGAATTCAACAAGATGAGCTGTCAATCCTGTTACGTTGAACGGGTATACCAATATCTTTTTTCTACTCCATGCCATAAAATAAGTCTATCTCTTTTTATTTGTTGTAAAGGTTGTTCACTCCGTTCACTTTTCTCAAATTCTCCATTAAGTGAAAGTAATTCCTACATTATCAATCTGCAATAAAACAGTTTATTTAAATAAACTTTTCATAATTATAAAATTGTTATATAAATTAATAATAATTGTTTGTGTAAATTGCTTTGTATTATATAAATTGAAATATATACCAGCAAAATTAAAATTATAATTTATATTTCAACTGTGCAATATATAACTTTATTTAATTATAGAATTTTAACAAATAAATTATATTAATTTGTATCAACAAATTATTTATTAGTTATATAAAATTAAAAATAATTTAAAATACATTTGAATAAATAAAGTTGTTTCTCTTAAAGGACTCTGAAGTTGTTGATTATGTACCGGTAAAACGAGTGAATAATATATAGGTATATATATATCGCAATCTATTTTTATGCATTTTTCGGTGACCAAATTCGATTATCGCAGAATATTAATTAATATAGAATGAAGAAGTACATTCAGTTGAACTAGAGGTTGTATATTTGTGATATATATACACATTAAAAATATTACATATAATATTTGTGTAAAATATTATATGATAAAACATAATTGAAATATAAATATAAAAGTTATTAATTTTGATTTTATATTTTAAATAATCATTGTATCAAGTTTAAGATTGAAGTGAAACAAGTTCTGCGAGTCTATTTTTAGTTCAGAATTACTAGTCACCATGGATTTTAGTGATTTTATAGAAAATGTAATAAATCTCAATTGGTACTTATTAGCTTGGTTTGGACTTTTTGTCTACTTATATTATTTAGTTTATATTTTACTTCCTTGGTTTTTGGATTGTGATTTGAACTTAGCATTTAAAGAAAAATTCGGAAAACCAATTGGTATGTAAACTGCATAATTAGTTACGTAAAAATGTATCTCATGTTATATACTAATTAAACTTTTTTATCTAGAATCTTTATCTGGTAATGTTGTTTGGATAACCGGTGCTTCCAGTGGAATTGGAGAATATTTGGCATATTCATTAGCCAAAGTAGGATGCAAATTGGTGCTTTCAGCTAGAAGAGAAAATGAACTACAAAAAGTCAAATCTAAATGTTTATCTGGTAATTTTCAACTTAAATAATTATGAATTTATAATTAAGATTTTATTTTAAATTGTAATTATTATATCATTCTTTTTATTCAAAGAAATTTATTACGATTTTCAGAAAATACAAATTTAAAAGAAGATGACATACTGATTCTACCCTTAAATGTTTGTGATATGAACAAACACAGTGATGCATTTAAAGATGTTCTGCAACATTTTGGAACAGTATAACATTTACTATTCATTTTAAAAAGAAACTTGAAAATACAAAAACTTTGATTATTTGTTTTGCTAAATTTTTGATGTATGAAAATTTTTCATCTTGCAGCTTGACATTTTGGTGAACAATGCTGGACGAAGTCAAAGAGCAAATTGGGAAAAAATAGACGTACAAGTTGACAAAGATATGTTTGAGTTAAACGTATTTTCCATACTTTCTTTAACTCGTACTGTTTTGCCTCACTTCTTAGAGAAAAACAGTGGTCACATTGTTGTCACGTCAAGTATTGCTGGTTTATTCGGTATTCCATTTTCTGGTTCTTACGATGGATCCAAACATTGTCTTCACGTAATTATTCATTTTTATTTAGTTTTACTATTATTTGTGAATTCTGTTTTATTATTTTAAATTTATTTTTAGGGATACTTTGAGTGTTTAAGAAATGAGAAAGTAAAATCGAATTTGGCAATTACTATGGTGTGTCCAGGACCAACACAAACCAATTTTCTTCAACATGCATTTACTGAAACACCTCATGAGGTAAAATGAATAGTAATAATAAACAACAATTATGCAACTTTACTTTATTATAACAAGAAATGTCAAAAATCCGGCTCTTGTAAGCCTTTTTTGTCATTAAAAAGAAATAAAATCAATTAAGAAAAGTTATTTTTATGAAGAATTGTTTACACATTTTCGGAACAAAATTTTTTACCACCTCGAAATTTCGATCCAAAAAGTTTTAAAGAATTCTCTGAAACAAATACTTCTCTAAATAGATTTTGATTTTTCTTAATGGCAAAAATAGCTTACAAGAGCTCGATTTTCAATTTTCTGTTGGTATAATAAAGTAATTTACAAAAACATAACTCCGTGACTTTAGCTCTGACATTTCACCTTAAGAGGATGTCAAATACCGACATTGCAGTTTTTCAATTATTATTGTTAATACTGAAAAGTATTAATCCATATCATTTGATTTTCTCACATATAAGTTATTGAAAATTAGTTTTTGTAAAGAAATGCGTGCAAAAATATAGGGACAGCGTTTTGGAGGTTACAAACAAAATGCGGTCTCTAAATACGACAATTCTCATTTAACAAGACTTTCTTCCAAATGAAATTATTATCCCAATATTAAATATTCGAATCTTTATTTAAGTCACAAAATTGATAATTTTATTCAAAAATCCCCTAACTCCGTGAACGTAGAACTTTTACATCCTCTTTAAAAAATGAGCTTATACATTTCAATCAACTAATTCCAGGAATTTGGTATGCCAACACCAATATCAACAAATAAAATAAAAGTGGAAAGGTGCTCTCATTTAATGGCTATTGCAATGGCAAATAAACTTCCAGAAGTTTGGATCAGCCATCCTTTAGTTTTGCAGTTAATTTATTTAAATAAATACTATCCAAATCTTGGATACTAGTAAGTGAAATAATTTTTAATATTTATATAAAACATAGTAAAAATACTTATTATTTTAAAATAACGTTTTAGCATTATGAAGGCACTAGGACCCAAATTAATACAATGTTTGCGTGATACCAAAGCAACTATTGATGATAAAACAAAGAATGAATAAGTAATGAATTGTACTTAAGGGGATTAATAAGTTCTTAATACCCTTAACCAACTAATACATATATTTTTTACAAATAATTAAAATAAAAAAATTGTATACTTCAATAATATAAAGCATTTAAAAATATAAATATCTTTACTTTAATAAAAAAAATATATTTTGTAATATTTTCAACTTTTTATAAACTTTAAATAAAGAAAAAACATAACCTACTCTACTGTAAATTAATTATCTCTTCCAACTCAGATACATTATCTTGAATCTCATTTAAATATTTTAAACTTTTTGTTTCAAGTAAAAAACTCGTGAATATAATAAATCATTTATTACTGTTTATACAAAATTGATTTCATTACTGAATTGTTTCTTGAATTTTTCGCCTAGCTTCTTTTCCTCTCATAATGGCTTCTTTAAATAATTTCATATAAAATGTAATGGTCATCAGTGTGTCGTCATTCCCTGGCACCGGATAAGAGACAAGATCAGGATCTGTGTTTGTGTCAACAATTCCAACAGTAGGTATGCACATTTTGGCAGAAGTAACTATTCCTAGATGTTGTGTCATGTCTTTTTCCAGTGTATTAAAAAAAATACATAAATCTGGCAGACGTGCTGCACACTCAAAAGTTTTATCTGTATTTGTAAATATGTCACCGTCCCACTTTCTCGTGTGTGAATACTCTCCAACTTCTATTGCCATTTTGTCTACCAAATGTGTAACCTGCGGATCTCTGGTTACCAGCAGAATAATGCCTCCATTAAAAGCAATGTGCGCTGTAAAATTCAGAGCACCTCTCAGACATTCTGCAGTTTGATCCAAATCTATGATTAGGTGGTCCAGACGAGAGCCATATATAAAAGGCGTCATTTTTTCATTCAAGGAACCTATTTTGTGTCCATAGTGCACTCTTGCATCGAACAAATCTTTTACAGTAAACAAGTTACTCACACCAAAATAGTCAGGATGTAGTAATGGATCCAACAATGATTCTAAAAATATTAAGTTAATTTTATTGAAATATTTTAAGGATTTTATCTATCAAAAATAAAATACCATTTATAATTTAAAATTATAATTAATAAAATGATAAATTATAAGAAAATACTTATATATATATTTACAAAAAATAAAAAAATATAAAATTGTATTTAAATTAAATGTATATACAAAAATTAAAAAATAATAAAAATATATTAAAATTAAATGAATACAAACCTTTAACTTGACTAGTGCCTGCATCACTTTTTGGTGCCTGAACTGCCTGAGATGACAGGGCCCGAGATATTGATTTTACATCTAAACAATGACAAACAAATTTAAAAATCAATCTCAAATATAACATAACCATTTGTAATTATAACAAAAATTGAATGAGAAGAAAAATCAAAATACTAACTTGGTCTTCTGATAAGTCGTGTTAATACACTAGACATTTTTTATTATTTGGTTTGTAATTAATTTCTGTTGTGTTAACTTTCAATACACATTCTTTTTAACTATGAACAATTGTTATTTAACATTAAAGTACATAAACTTAATAATAACATGAGAAATCATGAACTTATTATAAATACACAGATGTTTTCACTTTGCTATGGAATAAATAGTTGACTAGAAAAACGTGAGCGGAGTTAGTGTCGGGATAAGCACTCTAACTCCCTCTATCGAATTTTTTCATATTTAATTCTGCTGTGTTCTACATTATCTTACAATTTGTGCCAAATTAAGTTAATTGATATGAAGGAAATTTAAGAACTCTTTTCAACCACTTCTAAAAAAAAAAAAAAAAAAAATTGACCAAATTCAAGCTTGAAAATATTGTAGATTTTATACTAGTATTAAGTATACTTTTTCAGTGAATTAATGTGAACAATTCATTCATAAAATTGTTATTTAGTTTATAAAGAAAGCTGTTTTCATTCCAAAAATCAATGTTTTTGATTTCGATTATTTATTTAGGTATGTACTTTTATTGTTTATTATATATTTCTATAAAGTTCGAAACATAACCTTTAAGTGACATTAATTGTCATCCGATAAAAATTACTGTCAATCACTAAATTTATCTTAAAAATATAAACAAAATGCAATTTTATGTTGAGGTTAAGTTGAACTAAAAATAATAACAATAATTTAATGATCACAAAATTCTATTTTATCTTGTTGAAATACAAAGTTAATTTTTGTTCTGTTTTCAGCTATGAATTCTGTATTATAAAAGTAAATCTATACAAAAAGCAGCATGTCATCACCAAAGATTAAACCGCCTCCTCGGAAAAAGTCAAAAAGTTGTAACTCAACAAATTCTACCCTCCCACAAATGCCAGAAATTGAACACATAGAAATTAAGGAAGAATTTCTGGATCAATTCTACGATGAAAGTGAAGTTAATCAACTTGATGAATCTGAAATTAATGAAAATAATTATGGTCAGTTGGAAATTAAAGAAGAAAATATTATTCAAATAGACAATGAAGATACTGAATCAAACCCTGGTTTTGAAGATAACATAGTATTACAAAATGTACAACTTCACCGAAAAGAACCAGTACCATCTTCAAACAACAAGTAAGTTTTACATCAACTTTTTTTATATAAACAAATTACAATTATTTTCTTAAAACAAATCTTTTAATTGAGTCGTTGCGTCCTTCTTTATTATGTAATACAATTCATCTAACAATTGATTAATCTAAAAAACAAACAAACAAATCATAATTTTGAAAAATGGAAAAAAATAGTTGATGAAAAATAATGAAACATAATGAAAAATATAATTCAAAATTCATTATAATTCGATGAATAATGATGAATTATATTGCAAATGCGGTTTTTCATCATTTTTCATTAAAAGATTACTTTATTTGTACACAGTATAAGATATTTATAATTATGATAAGTTGAATTATTATATTTCATCAAAATTTTTTTCTATAAGGGGTTTCTTCGTCTACGTAACGAGTTGTTGTAAGCAAGCGTGTTTTATGTCGTTCGACGAAAGATCGCAAAGAAAAATTTACGATTCCTTTTACGCTAACAAGAATAAACAATTGCAAGACACATTTTTGATAGCCTGCGTTAATCAGAAACCAATAAACCGAGCAGTTATCATGCCGAAAACAAAAAATCGACAATTTTCTTGGGAATATTTTTTTATTTGCGAAGGCCTTAAGATTAATGTGTGCAAACAATTTTTAATCAAACTTCTGCAAATCAGTGAAGGAAGAATGAAGACAGTACTTCGATTTTGTCAAGCAGGTAAATCAACAATTTTATAATTTTTTTTTTTTTTTTGTTATTTTATTCAAATTCAGTTTTAGTATTAAAAAAAACTACAAAATTGTTAACAGACTTCAAAAATAATGAATGGTGTTTCATATTCATTCTTCAAAAATGTCTTCACTTAATTAAAAATGTATAAAATTGTATTTTTTAACATCTTATTATTATCATTTCTGAAAAGGAAATATAAAAATTTCAAAACGTTAAAATAATCAATAGTTTTATTTCTATTGTTTCTTAATTAAAAGCAATTTTTGTACAAATATTTTTACTAAAATATGTATTGTTTTTTAGGAGAAATTGTTGCAAAGGAGTATCGTGGATGTCACCCAAATCGTCCTCGACGAATACCAAACGACGTGACAAATCTAATGGAAAAGCACTGGTCACTCATTCCTCATACCAAAAACTCCAATAAAAAGTGCTTCCTACATCCAGACTTGACGGTCCGCAAGCTTTATGAACTTTTTGGACAATATTACACCGAACAAACTGGAAATCCACTGAAGCTGGCTTACTGCTCGTATATAAAATACTTCCGCACGGTCAACAAATATTCTCTTTATAAAAAAAAGTTTGAGGGCTGTGAATTTTGTAACGACTGTCTTCATCGTTTATCGGACAACGAAAACGACGACTGCAAAGAGTCTTATTTGTCCCACATTGCTTGTCTGAACAATTACATGCGCTTCAAACAATCCACATTCACCGAAGTTTCGAATAAACGACTCTTAATTGAATTTAATTTCGTGTCGGATCTTCAAGTACCAAGACTGAATAATGATGAATCTTTTTATAAACATTCTTTGTTACTTTATTTATTTAATGTTCACTGTTTCAATACTAATTTAAATACGTTTTACTGCTTAGCAGAACACGAAGGATCAAAAAATGAGGATACGATTTGCAGTTTTTTGTATGATTTTTTGTCAACGCGTATTCAAGTTGATGATTTTCAAGCTATAACTTTGATTTCAGATACTTTGTGTAGTGTTGTGATAGCGAGATTTATTTCATTTTTATCTTGTTATTTAGATGTCGACATTACATATGTTTTTCAACCACAAGGCCACTCGTATAGTCAGTGTGAAATAAATGCTGCTTTGTATGGCCCAGATTTAAAGAAAATCGATTGTATTATTAATATTAAGGATTACTTCAGTGCTTTGCAAAGTAAAAATTCAACACTTTTAAAGGCTGAAGTAAAAATGGGTGGAAGTACAATTCGAAAATGGGGAGAAGGGTTAGTCTCATTGTGTAAAGATAGTCAATTTTGTGTCAGTGACTTTGTCAAGTTTATTTATGATCCATCGGGTACAGTCTCTTGTTTTAGAAATTATGATGATTATGATTGCGAAAATTTTAAGATTTTGCATGTAAAAAAGAAAAATTGTGAATTTCAATTAGAAAAAATAAAACCTCCGGGATTGTCTAAAAGAAAGCAAAATGATTTGAAGTCTTTAATGGAAAATTTAAATGAAGATAGCCGAAAATGGTTTAGAAAGATTTTAAGAAACTTTAAATAAATGTATTCAAGTTCAGTGCAATATTGTTATCAAAATTCTTATTACAACAGTTATATAATCCACAGGTTCCTTTTTTACAAATCTTTTCAATGTAATTACATTTTGTAAAACTAAATTTATTAATAAATGAACAATTTCCTATATTGTTTTGCGTTTCATTCTACTTTTATAATCACAAAATTGTTTGCATACTTTTTTTTTACAATATATCATAATAAGTATATATTATTATATTTTAATATTTAAAAACGTAACGACTCAATTAAATTTTGTAATATTTATTTTTGTAATACGAAAATCTATAAGTATTTAGTTTAATTTAAGGTTTAAACTGACTAAAAAAGTTTAATTAAAAACTAATTAATATATGTTTTTATTTATCCCAGACCCAAAGCATATACAGCGTACACACTGAAAAAAGCAGTAATGGCAGTAAATAACTGTGAAATGTCGATACTCGAAGCGGCAGAAATATTCAACATACCAAAGTGCACCCTGACAAAAAATTTCAAAGGCAGAGCTGTAGCCATCCAAAAGTTTCTGGGCGAAGAGAACGAAGCTCGAATCGCAAAATACATCGACACAATGATATACTGGGGCTTCAATCCAACAGAAATTAATATGATTCGTTTGATTCAAAAATTTTGCGAAGACGAAAACATTCCTTGTCCTTTTCCCAACAACCGACCGGACATGAAGTGGTGGGAGAACTTCTGTTCGCGACAAAACATAACGACAGAGTTTTTCGAAAGAACCACTGAAGGTCTAAACCATTTGAAAATAACCAACTTTTTTGATAAACTAGAGAGAATGTATTTGAGATATAAACTGATCGACAAACCTCACTGCATTTGGAATATGAGTAAAATTTCTCTAGCCAATGAATTCGAGTCAAAAGAGGGTAATCAAATAATCATTAAAAAAGAAACCTCGACAATTTTAGCATGTGGCAATGCTAAGGGCGAGATCTTACCACCAACGATTATTTATCAGGACTCTTTCAACAAAACCACTGACGTTTCTAGAGAACTTTCGTACAACACTTATTATTGGTCCGAAAGAGGACTGCTAACTGAAGATGTTTTTCAAACGTGGATAAAAGAAATTTTCTTCGAAAAAGTGAACCAGAGACCCCAAGTTCTTATTTACGATGGACCTATTAGGTACCTGGATTTCAGTGTCATGAAGGAAGCGATTAATAGAAAAATAACCATTCTCAAACTACCTCCTTTCACGTCTATGAAACTGCAACCGATGAATGTAAGTGTTTTCAGTAATTTTTACGAAATTTGGAACAAAGTCTTAAGGGAATTCACTACTAAAAGCGAAGACAACTTGAGGAGAAGTTCTTTTGCCAGCATCATAACTCGAACTTGGGGAAGAGTCAAATGGTCTCCGCTGTTGGTTTCAAGATTCAAAGAATGCGGTCTTTATGACCCATCTGTGAATTTTCGTGTGAACAAAAATATTATTGGCTACTCGAATATTCTACCACAAAATATACAATTGTGCGTTAAAAAAGCTCAAAAATATGACACAAGAAAAAATAAGAGAAAAGGAAGGTATGAAAAGGCTATTCCTTCAGAGAATGAGTCCAACACCCAGGAAACTCAAGAAGTAAGTTTTTTTTTAATCTGAACAGAAAATAAATTGTGATTTATTGATTGATTAATTTTGAAACAATTTTGTCCAGGGAAAACAATTACCGGAGGTTGAATGTTTAGATGTGATAAAATCAAAAAAGGATCTTGTAGAAAAGGAGCAAGTTGTAACACTCGATGAGATGTTTGAAACGGAAATTGTAGTCGAAGTATCGGATTAAGTTTAATTAAATTTTGTTTAAGAAATACATTTTTCAGCTATAAGAAAGAAATAAATGTTTGTTTGTATTTGAGATCAACTTGAGAAATGATATTTACAAAAAATAGAAAAGTGGTACCTAATTAATTGTAACTCATTTTTCTTATAACTGAAAATAAAAGAGATAGACGTTATTAAGTTGGAAACAGATCGAATTTACATTCTACGATAATTTTATAACAAATTCAACGTTTTCTTATTTAATTTTTTTTCAATAAATTAACTCGTTTTGAATAAAAATGTGAATGCGTTATTTATTTGCATTACACAAATCTTATTTACACAATGATAATGTTATGAAATTAAAATAATGGAGATATTTTTATATTATTTACACATCCTTCAGAACTAACATCGTATAATTAAATTTTCTTTTATTTTTTTAATTAAAGTGGACAATTTATTGATAAAGAAAATTAATGTGATAATTAGTGTATTTTATATTACAGAATCTTTGCATGCCAAAATATTTGCAATTTCTGATTGAAAAAATGATATACTAAGTTAATATTTTGCTGATCTACTTAGTTGTAATCATAATATGATTTTTAATCTAATTTAAATATTGGTCTATAATTAATTTAAGAATAAAATTAAAGTCTTATAAAAGAAGGAATTATAATAACGCCAACAATTTATGAATTTGAAAAAGTGCTGTATATTTATTCTGTCAAACAAAGAAAATTTATGTGACTATTTGAAACCAACTTCATTTTTGTTTTTCTTCTTGAAGTAATAATATGTAAACAAATGATATTTTAATGTTTTACGTTTTTTGAGAGAATATATATTTTTAATTTCAAAAATTTAAAACAAAATATGTTATTAACGTAACTATGAATGGAAAACAACAAAAATAAAATGTATCATAAAAAATTTCAACAGAAATTATCGAAAAGTATATGAGTTTTAAATGACTAAAAATGGAAATCGTTTAAAACAAACAATTTTTCAAGAATGAATGGACAAAGTTGTACTGATATTTATACTAAATAAAAGTTATCAATAAATTTCATATCATTATTGATACCAAGATAAAAGTAAATATAAAGAAATAGTTATTTTTTAAAAAGTATTGAAATATCTTTTTATTTCAAGATATTGCAGAAGTTTACAATGGTTTATAAAAAATTTCAAGCTAACTTTAAAATAAAAATATAAATTTTCTTGGTTCGGTTAAGGCAAATTATTTTAAACTATTTTTTATTTTAATTTACTATAAAATTGTAAAATTAAATTGTGTAAAATTTCATTTAGAAATCTTTAAATACTCAACATTTAGTATAAGGTTCATTTTTTGCAAAGTTTTAATTTTCTTTAATATCTTTTTCTAATTAAAAGTACATAAATTTCCATCAATTAATTTCTAATGAGACCTAAATTACAGCACAAATCCAGAAATTTATTTTTAACCCGTCTGATAACAAAATTTAAAATTATCTGCACAAACTAATAGCTGACTTTTATCATAAACCACTTAATTTTTTATATTAACACTAAAACTACCAGAAAATCTGTTACCCTAAAACTACCAAGGGGACAAATTTGTCCCCACGATTTGTCTAATTTCTTATAAATAAAATTGAAAAAGTCAATCTTTTTGCAATGTATTTTGAAGAAAGGAACCATCTAGATTGTAATTGCAATTTTTTAAAAATTATAAAATATAAATGAATTCGGTAAACAGCCCTGATATTTTGAGACTTTCTAACAATAAATAACTGTTTCACATTTTGCCTATTATTTCTTTTTTTTTGTTTTTTTTTTTTTTTTTTTACAAT
>JABFPM010002847.1:0-15606 GCA_022817325.1 Idris sp. 1 HC-2018
CGCAGGGTCAATTTGAGGGCCGGGGGAGAATGGGGGGGGGCCAAAGGCGGTAAATGCTCAAATTCGACGGCTTTCTGCACTTTTGCCTACGGATCAAAGGCAAATTCGTCCGGGTCACGTGTACGAATACGCTCGGATAAATAATCACTATATATTCCGTCAGGCGGGTTACGCACAAACAACAAATCTATCCAAGATTTTAAGTTGGGAGTGGGGGACTCCCCGTTTTTTTTTGTACTTTCTGTGTTTTCTTGTACTAGTTTTTTTTTCTTTTTTCACCTGCTTTGAGTTGCGCCGCATTTGTTTATGTATCTGGTCCATGTTTTTGTGCGGCGATTTTTGTGCCAAACATTCTTCGGGAAGATTGATCGGAATGTTTCGTGGACTGGATTTTCGGTAAGACGATTTATGCAGTAGTATCATAATTGGTGGAAGCAAGTGGCAGCGATGTCTTGTTGGGGCTGCAGTGAAGAGTCACACATTTTGGATTTGGTTTTTGATTTCGAGAAGAACAAATTTTTACCTGCATGCAGGAAATTTGTTAGTTGTGCTTTGCAGAAAAACATGACGTTTTTCTTTTGGGATATGACTTTGTTAGCGGAGATAAATTTTTCTTTCTTTCTTGGATAATAAAGGTTTGCTTTGTTGAAAATGTTCTTTGACGATTGATAAATGATTTGAATATCAAACTTAGAAGTTTTCAGTTTGAATTAAGCCGTTTTATCTTTTGAGAAACATTTTTGTAATTTTTGTTTTCGAATGAAACAACTTATGGTTTTTTTTTTGTGATTTTTGTATAACAAAAAATTGAGCTTTTCAAAGAAAATATTTAGATTTGTACGTTCATTTTGAATACATGTGGACATTCTGTTATGACAATTTTGTTTTCTTAAATTGTGAAAGTCATTTAAGAAATCTTGAGAAAAAAGGATAAAAATGTGGTGTAAGCTTTGGAAATCTCTGTTTTCAGAAATATCTCAACACCCTGTTATTTTAATCGTTAAAATCAAAAACTGATCAGATAATCTCATTTTGTAATCCGATTATATTAGTATGCTGATTAGTTTCTGTATTAAATTACCATAATTCCAAATAAGCAGTACATATAAATGACATATGAAATATTACAAATTACCTGTGAATAGAATGAAATTGATGTGCGCAGAGATGTAAATAGTGATTGTGAATATGTTGAAGCAGAAATGGGTTTTTGATATTTTTTTAAAAAAATGTATTCAATAGGTAAAATAAACTGCTACTATTTAGAAACACAGTTTTTCCGATAAATGAAATTTCTTCAAAAGATTTTCATAACTGCGATTAAATTTTTCATAAGAAAATGTATTTTTTATTTATTCATTTATTTTTTATCGAATTGAGTCAAAATGATTGTTAAAAAAAAACTTGACAAATATTTTCAGAAATAATGACCACTTTCTCATTCATTATTATTTTATATACATTACTAATGACAGGGCTTAATAATTTGGAATAAGTAATTCATAATAATGACACTATCAATGTTTTATGCTACTCAACACAATCTGTTTGTTACACATTTTAATTAAATTGAATCTCGGTTTAATGATAATGACAGTTAATTTATTGGTTACATTGACACCAACAGAAAAAGAGCAATTCGAACAACCAATTAAACAAGTTTAACTAAAGTTGTTAATTATTTTTTTTACAATTTTGTTGTAAGAATAAATGAAATTAAAAAATGTTATTTGTTGATACCAAGAGTTCTTACAAAATAATTAGGAAAATGTTTTCAACAAAAACACATAAATGGAAAGAAAAAAGGTTGACAGTGAGTATTCATAAAAATTTCATTATTTAAATAAACCACAGTTTAAAAAAAGCACACGCAAAACAAAACTAGATAATGAATTACACAATTTTCGCAACAAGTATAATGTATCAAGTACACGGGTCGGTAAAAAGTAATATGGGATAAAACTGATATGTTGAATTATCCTGCAGAGTATACACGTATACAAGAAGTACATTCATACATACAACAGTGAAAACAAAAAAAAGTTAAAGGTTTTCATTATACAGCCGTGTTGCGGACGTATTATAATATACTTGTTACACAACATTGTACTTGCTTTAAAAGTTGCAAAATTATGGCCAAAGTTGGCAAGAGTCGCGTATCATTGATTTTCGTCTGTTTTGGATGATCCTAAATTACGCCGAAGTATCCTTTAACGTCGATGCTAATTTGGTGCACGTGAGACAACTTGTCTTGCCGAGCCCTACGCGACAAGTTTTACATGCTTGTGGCAACCAAATCACATGTTACTGTCATCGCGTTTTATTGCGTTGTATAAAGCAAGCGCATTCCATATTCCAGCCACGTTCTTACACTGAAAAAAAATTTGTGTAAATGCACCTCGACAAATATTCTAATGTAAAATTCCAGTCAGCAATAATTTTAGAATACGTTACATATTCGCAAAATTGTTCCTTTGAACATATGAAATAAGGAATATATATGTCAATTTTTGAAACATAAAAATTTCCAACATAATACTCGGAATAATAATTAATGACAAGTACAGGACACAAAATTCAAACAAACGAATAATATTGTTAAAAAAAGTCAATCAGATTCGTAATTTGTAATATAAACCCACTTTGTACAAGTGCAAATAAATCTGTCATTTTATTACGTGGATTTCAAAAAAGGTTGTTATTTGCGCTACGAAACTAACTAGATAATCAAACATTTTTTTTTCATTCTCCATTTATTTGGTTTTCTCTTGTCTGTAGATCGACAATAAATGGAACAGCTCCGTTGCCAAGTGGCATAAGTTGTGCTTATACATCCAGATCAAATGGCTTGTTTTCCACCCAAAATACATACATTTTTGCTTTAAGAGTACGTCAGATCTTTACCTTCTATGTATATTGAATTTTATCTTGTCCATAAGTAAGTTTATATTTCAAAAGAAATATAACGAATTGTAAGTGGAAGTACGTTCTATAAAACTTGAAGCAACAAAAGTTTGTAAGACTTTTTTGTTGCTTACAATTTTATAATGCCGTTTAACTTTTGTATTCATACTTAATACTATATGCAAACATTTTCAAAAAAATAATAACAACATCATAATGCCGCATTTAAATTTGAATTTACAGTTTTGTTAATTAATTATGCACATTAACACATGTTTGAAACTAGTTATTCAAATACTTTTAATTTATCTGTCGAAAAAGTATAAATAAATGAGTTTACACATTTGGATACAGTTTTACGCTATTTTTAATCAAATATAATCTTTATATTTTATGTTTATTTGTTATTGCTGTTATTTAATTTTTTGTGTGTGTGTACCAAAGTTACTAATATAATGAAACAAAAACCTCTTGTAAATAAAATTATGTACAACAATTTTGTTAAGCCAACTTTGTCTTGAATAATTAATAATACACACGAGAAAAAAAAAGAATCAGATTAACTCTCGAGAATAGTTAAAAAGTGCAATGTATGAATGTAAAATGTGATTAATATTTATACAGTGAAGGTCGCACTTTCGTTTTATGTCATTAACAAGTTTCTCTAATAATGAAAGAGTAAAGTTGGAGCATTGTTTGAAATGAATTTGCAGGATGATCTCCCAGCAAAGTTGGCTCGAAATTTTGCTGACAAAAGATTTTCAGTCGCAACGTTGTAAGCGACAGTGAAATTTCGCGTTGCCTATAGGGTACCTACTTACTTAGTCTTTGGTCGTTGACCTATTTCACGCTTGGATTTTTCAAAGTACGCGAAAGTTAAATGTGACCGAAGAAACTTTTCGTGGTCACAGGTTACTACTACTGGTCTGTGCTCAACATTTCTAGACCCGTATACAAGCACATGTACCACTACCAACCTATACTACTGCAATCCGGAATTCAACTTGTACCGAGAACTTCAAGTTTCTCGGTACGTGTTCGTAAACACGTTGCGATTTCGCATATACTGCCTGCTCTTTCCTACAACACTTGCCAACATCGAGCCAACTAGTAATGAGCGATATAAGTTTTCGACGCAAAATTTTTTGTTCATTTATTATGCTTTTAAAAGTCGCACACTTGACTTTGAAAAACATTGTATATTTTAACGCGCCACTTTAGATTCACATTGCCAAGTACTTTTTAACAGTTTGTTAACATAATTTTCCTTTTTATGGTAAACATTTTTTTTATCCTGATACTATTATTAACAAATATTAAAATGTTGTGTTATATTAATTTCTTTAATTACAATTAAAGGAAATAATAATAAACCGCAATGCATCTATATTTCATTTGAGTATAACCGCGAGAAATACATGTATTTTTAAAATTAAAAAAAATTGTTTTCGTGTGTTGAAAACTTTTACACCGCAAGAATATAAATATATGTTTAAATTTAGTTTTCAAATTCAGTTTTAAAATAAATAGTTGCAGTAAAATTTATTTTAAAAAAAACCGAAACATTGAATAAAATTTGACGTATAAAAATAAAAAAAATGAGAAAAAGTAAATTGGTGGTTAAAATGAATTGTAAAATGTAAATTGATGATTATCAATTTGCTACATTATTTCTCTGTAAGATACTCTCGCGGATGTTGAAAAGGGCGCGTGCGTTTACACGGCAAAGATAATTTGCAGTGAACACTGCTATACATCATAAGGAAATGTAATGTACATTTCTTTGCTCGGTAATAATAATAATCGATACTAATAATGCTATTGAGTAAATTAATTAACATAACAATTAGTAGGATTTCAGCGAATAGTAAACTTACAATCTGTTCAACGTTGCAACTGACCCATTAAACATATCTTGCATCATAAATATTAATGCAAGATAATATTCTTTATAAATTAGGTACTTTTGTACTCAAAATAATTTTTTTTACAATTTCCATTAAATTTCATCAAGCATTTTTTTAAACTTTATTAAGCATTTTATTTTATTTTATTTTATTTACAATTATCTTTTATAACTGAAAATATTTTTTATAAATAATTATAATTAAAAAATGTCTATATAATCCTTTTCATTTAATTGAAAATATTATTATAATGAGCCAAATATAATTTTATTGATATAATCAAGCGGTGTAATTAAAATATAATTAACATAAGCGAAATGAGTGTTATAACAACAGTCTGTCATTTACAGAAAGCTTGCATTAATATAAAGAACTATTTATTTTGTAATTACCAAATTACATATCAACAGCATACTAATAAAGAGATCAAATATGTATTATAATAATGCAAAATAATGTACCTATTATAGATAATTCGTAAGTTATTGTCAACAGCTTTACACAGTTATAAAATCGCATTCAATCAATTGATTTATTGTACTAATTATTTTGTAATGCGGCAATTAGATACGCATTTAAAAACCAATTTATTTTTACATGAATAAAACCGAAGTCCAACTTCTAATTAACTTACTAACAACCTTTTGCATTTATTTTCTGTTCAAAAAAATTTATAAATGGTTTCTAACAATATATCTTTTTTTTTTTAATATTCATCTCAATTATTATTACGTAATGTTCATACAGAATAATTCAGTTGTAATACTGGTGTAGACAAAAATAATTTTAATAAATAAACGGGAGAAAAAGAAAACGAAAAATAACGATGCAAATTAATTTGTTAATTTGGTGCGAGATTGGTTACAAAGTAAATAAATCACTTGGTTAAAAATAATAAAGCGTAAATTTATTTTTTGGGAGAAAAAAGACTGCAAATGTTTTAATACAAAAACAACTATCTGATAGCCAACTGTTATCAAAGCGCGAATTGACAATAAACTTTCAATTAAAATAACGTAATAGAAATTCCGGTATTATGTCATTGATTTCCGCACGAACAAAGTAAAATACTTTTGTTGTGCCGGGACAGACTTTTCCGCAGATGCTATTGTGTCACACAACTTTAACCATTCATTGACAGTCTCTTTTTAACAATCCTGCAAGCCAATCGTTTAATGAATAAGCATTCAAATGCGATTCTTCTTGTAAAATTTTCTGAAAGTACTCATTCATAATTTGCTGGAAAAACCAAATTTGTAGAACTTCTTCTACAAAAACTAAATTTTCATTTTGGCATGTGCCAAAATTTACAATGAATTGTCAAAAAATTAGTTTTTAACTTTATTTAAAATACATTTTTGAAGTCTACATTGTTTTTGACCTTTATAATCTTTTGAATTTATCACATTTGTCTTTTTTATGATATAAAATAAAATAAAACAAAATAATTGTAATTTTTACGGAGAAATATAATGTTTTTTCTACTTTGAAATATTTTGATTAAAAATATAACATATTTCAAATGATTTCTAAGTTATATTTTGCTAGAAAATAATTCTAGTCGGCTTAACATGAAATGTAATTAAATGTTGGTTTAATGTACATTTTTGGCTGAACAATTACACTTTCTACGCGTTACATCGCTCGGCGCTTTCGTCTGTTCGACACTGCATGTGGTCCCCCATGCATGATGTCAAATGCGACGTCAAGCATGACGTAACACGCTGTTGCCACGTTGATGCACAGCGAACAAAAATGTGGCAATGAGGTACTGTTTATTCTTATAAACGAAAAATGAAAATTCGGAGGATATGGTACACATTCACTGTCTGTGTGCCATGTTCAAAGCGATCCCGCTGCAATGAATAAGATCTCGAATCTTATCCGTTTTGCAATACGTTTTGTGCACAGTAACGTATCTGACTGTGTGAGTTCTTTATGCCAACTAAATATATTGTAAAATGCATTGTAAAATTCAGCGATACACACAAGATACCGAGTAAAATTCAATTTCGACTTTTTTATTATTATTTTTTTTTTTTTTTTTTTTTTTTTTTAATTAAAAAACTATTTTTCTTTTACTGTTTTGTATTTTTAAATACAGAGCACGATGATTAAAAAATATCAAATTTTTCAATACCTAAGTTAAACTAAAATTCTTGAAAATTTAATTCAAAAAAATGTAGACTCCGTTAGCAATGGCTCAAAAGGAATAAAAAATATTTTTTGATGCTGCAACGCGCAGAACATTGATATTTTACAACTTTCGAAGCACGTGTTATTAAATTTTGTTGCAGTATTAAGTTGAAGGGAAAAAAGGTACTAGCACTGTGCACAGGGTATAAAGGAAAAAAAATCGATGAACATTAATGATCAATGCAACGCGAATAGTTTTCTCGGTTCTCTAATAGTCGAACAGTTTTATGGTTAGAAACATATTGACTATTTAAAAAAGACAAAAAAAAGGGCCGCTGTTGCGGTACCAAAAATGGGTACAGTCGTAAATAGATTGGCTTTAATTAAACACACTTTTAAATGATGTACCTTTTTTTTGGTCTTTATTTATTTCTCCCAGTGCGATGCTTCAGAAAATACTTATGAAATATAAACCTTAAAAGTTCATTAAATTTACACGATACTTAATGGGGAAGCCGCGAAAAATTGTTATATACAAATCATTTTTTTATCGTAAAGCATCTATAAGGTACAAAAAATAAAGAGGTTTTATTTTCAAAATAAAAAAGAAAATATTACAAAATTAGAGAACGTGATAAATAAACCTAAAAAATAAATAAAAGCATATTTTTATATTATGAATGGTACTCTCTGTTGAAACAAAATGAAATCTTATTTTAATATACAACTCTAAATTGATATTACAACTCGAACTTAATGTTCGTTAAATCCCTATTAAGATTTTGTAACTAAAAGCTATTTTGCAATGCTCTTCTTTTAACATTTCAAGGATTATTCGCGAAAGATTTAAATTCACAAAAAAAATGAAAATAAACATGTAAAAAAATTGTGTTTCATTTCATAAAATAACTCGGGCAGTGCATCAATTATAAATCCTTTAAAAACTATGCAATTCACTGAAAAGAGACTAGCAATTCAAAATTAACAACTAATGTGCTCATTTATTTTCTTGTTCTTTTTTTCAAGTTTTCTCAAGAAAATAACTTTCCACACCAATTTTTTTATTGAAATGTCAGATTTGATTTCACGTCTGCGTAATTTAACAATCAACAACTGCAAAGTAGACCTTGTCAGCATCCGCAGATTCCTTTTATTTAGACATCAGTCTTAAAAAGCTTAAAAAGCCTAACACACTGAATTTGGAGTGACTTTTGAATAAGCTTTTTTCAAGATTTTGAGAATGCCATTCAAATCCATTTTGCCACTGCAGAGACTTTTACTTAGAGGTAAAGTATCAAAAAAAGACAAACTAGCAGCAAAAAAAACGAAAATGAAATTTGCATAAAACAAAAGTGACAAGATGAGAAAAAAAATCAACAGTAGACTGCTTCAGATACAAAGCCGCTTGATATTATTGAATAGCGCCTTTTATGTCATGGAAGATGCGAACTTTATATCGTTCTTGTACGTTTCAAGCACACATGTGCATTAATATGATAATATCAGTCTGCCAAGTTACATAAATCGCTTCTGAGCTTTTATTTTGCTTAAATGGGCGCTGCCTGAATTTTAATATTATTTTGTATACATTGTATGTGTGTGCATTTTAATTAATGCAAATTTTCGATTCAAAATTGTTTGAATTCATAACACGCAGCGTAACATACACACTGTCACACACATGTATAACGTCATGTGGGTATAAAAAATAGGTCTTCTCACTTCTCGAGTGTGGATTCGAAAGAAAGAGATGACAAGTGTGTGTCAATACAATGATCATTAATTAACGATAACGCAAAACGTTTTGTTTCGCGTGTGTTCGCGTTAAATAAACAGTGGACATAACCTCCAAACGTCCAAAATAAACAGGTGACGTGGTATTTTGACAGCCTGTGTTACCGCACGTCTATCAAACTTTTTCACACTCCAACGTACCCTCTGTTTCTGCAAAATCATTATGAAACTATTCATTCAAGGCTTTTTCTATGCATATACTCTGACGTTATGTGCTGGACTCGTTTTTTATTATTAATTTTCATTATTTATTTATTTTTCCATCTATTGTGCCGGTAAAAAACTATGTAAAAGGCTTCGATTTCGTGCTACTTTTTTCATGAAAGACAGCATTTTCATACAAAATATTTGCATACTGCATTATTTAATAATTTCGTACCGCAAAGATGCTAAACAAATAGAATTCAAGTTGATTCATTATCATTCAAAATAACGCGAGAGGGTCTCGAAAATTAAGATGCGTTCGGTGAATTAATATTTTGTAATAATTCAGTAAAGGTTTTGGATAAATGCTTCAAGTTTTTACAACATTTTTATCTCAAGTAGCTTTTAAAATGAAAATTTACTTTATTTAAAGTAATTCTTGGTATTTTAAAACTTTATTAAAATAACGTTAAAATCAAATAAATTGTTCACACATTTTTTTTAAATTAAATTGGGGTTACTCGTGATAGTAAAAAGTCAGCAATTTGAGCAGACAATCGTGTAAACTGGTGTAGTTTCTTCGGGGGCCTTTTGACCGCAAGAAACAAAGTGTATGCAAAACACAAAGGAAATCGTTAATCCGTTTTGACCGTGGAGTTACCCGTCGCAATAATGCCTGCAATGACATTCATTCTTAATTTTATAATTAGGAGGCGTTATGTCACATTTCCTGTACTTATACAAACACAAACAATATATCTATATGACATACCTTTTTTAAGACTCTTTACTATGGAGTTAAATTATTAATACTAATAACAACGTTGAAGCTGTAATAAAATGAATTTATCAATTAAAGAAAGCAAATAACCTTGTTCCATCTATCTAAAATTCTTAAAAATATTATTAATATCCTTTTTTAAAAACATGTTATACATTTGTTTTATACATATATAGTTATTAAAAATGTTTGCATTATTTTTATAAAAACAAAATATTATAAAATGTATAAAATACTGCGTCTCTGGCTTTTAATTTTATAATAATAATGATAATTACTAATTCAAGTTACTTTGTTAATGTACATATGAAATGTCAAATAAAATGGTTTGCAACCGTTTCGACTAACAACAAAAAGAGCATTTCAAAATGAAAAATACTTAAAATATTGTAACAAAGTATTTTTCACATCACGTAAATTTATCGGAGGAAACAAAATAAGAAAACATTTTTCTGGTTTATCAAAGTTCACTAATATGTGTTTTCAAAAGCAGTGTACGTTTCATTAAAATCAATCTCGTTGATCAATAAATGTTAAATGTATACATACTCGTAAATTAAACTCGGCTCGCGAAAAAAAACGAAATGTTTATAAAATGCTCGTAAAACTGTTTTTACCCATCGTACACGTAAATTTGTTAGAATAAATTATTTCAACTTTGCTCAAAGTATCTTGTGTCATTTGTTTTGCAGAAAAGCACGATAATAGTTGAAATAAGTTTTCTCTGTATACTTTTGTCAGTTCCAACATAACCGATAAAGTTTCGTGCTTAACACAGTAGCACTGTCTAAGGTTTGTATGCGTACAGAAATAGTTTCACAATATTCCTACAATGATATTTGAACACAATTGTAAAGTTAAATCAGGATTTAGTTATATCGGAATTCATGAAAATTATCAAACTGACAGGATAAAAATTTGGGACCCCAAACTTCAGCTCAATTTCAGAGAGCACAAATTTCTTTTGTAGAAAACTTTTCTTACAACATTTTCTATAGTTTATTTAAAAGTCGTGCAAAATAAGTTATAGATTGTTTTACATTTTATACATTATATTTTGTTTGTTAATTTTTTTTGGTATTTAACCAATACAAAATAAAATACTAAATAAATAATAAAGTGGTTTCAACAGACAATGAAAAAAGGGTTACTACTACCTACAAGCATAATTTTTTGTTTTATTATTATGAGAGCGGTCTTTACTAGCCTACTTTATCTGTTCAATTACTTATAATAATTTGCAATTTCACTTTTTTTTATACCCAAAAAATTGAATAATTTCGCAAAGTACATGCTAATTTGTTTATTTGTTTTACATTTCATAAATTCAAGTATCAAATTTTACAGTTATTAAATCTCTGGTATTTTGTAATTGAAAATAAAATTATCCAGATAACGTACTCCAAAATTCAATATCAACTTGACAAATTTGGTTTAAATTCTCACTTTTGATCAAAACCTTAACACAAACTAAAATATTGCAGTAACAACAAATTCATTACAAATTAAAAAAGCTCATTTTATTTCTAATACAAGAAAAAACTCTACGAACAAAGATACATAACAAAAAAAATCGATATGATTACATTAATTATAAATAATTGGCGACTTTAATCTCGCGGTAATCTACATCAGATTTGTTTATACGTAACACGTGTTTAAAGCGTAAACACAGGCAAAAAGTTGCGAAAACTTCCTTATCCCACGGAATAACATTGGCCGGAATAAGTGATGAAGGCAGTTAAAAGTTGATATTACGAGGATACTCAAACATCGTCGTTTCTCAAACTTATTTCTTTATGAATGGTTTAAAGCGTTCATTGTTGTAAATACACACCTGTTGTACCTTTACTGGCACATTAAACGCCAATTTATTGAAATAAAGTTGTAATGCGTTTAATAAATAACTCTACACACAAACTTATACGCCAAACATTTACAATTCTGTTTGTAATAATTTCGCAAAACAAAATTACCCAACTTTTTTGTTTTTGCACTTTCACCTGCTGATTGTCGCGCATAAGTTCAAAGACGTTTCCTTAGTAACAAATTGGAAACGTGGCTCATATTTTGTGCTGCTACTCTCGTAAACAGCACGCGAGTTAAAAAAGCTTGCTATCTCTCTCTCTTTTCTGACTGCAGAATATGACTGTTGCAAAAGAGCACGTACAAGTTGACGGTGAAGTTGAAGAAGAGTGCGACTCTTCACGAAATAGACTCGTTTCGTGCGTCGTGATTTCATCTTGGCAACGAGCACGCCACTCGAACAACACGCCATCGCAGGCAACGAGCAACTTTATGCACGCTACTTCGGCACATTAGCCAAAGCTGAGCGAGCAAAGTGCTCGCGTATTCGGAATATGCAATGCCACGGGCAAACGACACCTTGTTCTCTCAAATCCGTGGGATCACAAATGCAATTACCATTCGAGCCTGGTTACCAACAATTTTTCAAGCCAGAATAATGTTCACCTGCTAATTAATATTCGTGAATTAATTGCGAGAACTGTGTGCAAACGAATTGAACAATGACCAGAAATATTTTAACAAAGTTAAGTTCTGATTTTTATTCTTTTTTGTAAAATTTGCAGTTGCAAATGACTAAAATTCGTTGGTAATAAAGCAGAGTAAAAAAATGATTTCAAAAAGTAGTTTAAGATGTTGCTACCAATGGCGCTGCATTCGGCGATGCGCTCCTTTCGTCTCTACGATGAAAGGGGTCAGAAACGCATGTTTTGATGGTCCATTGTGAAGTACACTGCTGCTTGTAAACTTATTATTCTCGTTAAACCAGTTAAAAAAGGTATGCTTTCCATTACATTGGGTAGAAAAATATCGATTCTCGTCATGGCCGGAATGACGGCTTTTTGTATCTTGGTTTTTTTTTATAAATGTTAAAAAATTCACACGTGGTGACTTCGTCGAATAATACAATATTAAATACATTTCTTTAGATATTTTATTGTTCATAATGTACTGTTAATGTTTGATCTTTTTAAGTTTATAGTTATTAAAAAACATTAAACAAAACAAGAAGGAATAAAGTTTGTTTACTAAAATTTGTAGGCTAATAATGGCAAAAATGGACACGATTAAAAAATAGCTCCCAAAATAGGAAAAAAATGAATTGGACAGTTTTAAAATTTAATTTTACTTTTTTTACAAGAGATGGATTTCGAGATAACTTTACAGACTTGTTAAATAAAATAAATAATACAATAAAATGAACTAAATAACTTGCATGTAAATGTTTTTGAGATTAAGTTAAAATTATTTTTTGAACAAGTTAATCAAGCCAACAAATAAATAAAAATCGATTCTCTAAACACAGAAATGTTCTCCCAATGATAGAGAAAACTCTTACCGAGTAACTCTTCAAAGTTTAAATTGAATTAATGATTAAATATAAAAAAAAATATTGAAATCTGGAGAAAAAGCACTTGTCCATCCTCTTAACGAAAAAAAAAAATAGTTTTAGGTTGGCAGTCCAAGGAGCTGCCAATATAATGCTAATTGTTTTCCGAGTTGAGAATGATAATTTATGTTGCACGAGAAATTAAAATATGTAGGTACCACGAACCGAAGGCGAGTGAATAACAACATTATATTTTTGAATACAATAAAAAAATTATCAGCTGTTTTCAATATTTTGTGTTATATAATTTTTACATTTGTAACTATACTTATAAAATATTTTTAAAAAAATAAAATTTTTAATTTTGATACACTTATTTTAAAGTTTTGAACGCTAAAATTGTAAAATTTAATAATCTAAATTTTACCAATGCGTACAATTTTTTATTTTAAAAATAATTCTTTGACAAGATATTAAAATAAAAATAAATATGTACTCATTTCAACCTTTGTTTTACTTTTAAGCCAAAAATAGTTAAAATATAATAAAATATTCTATAGATATTTAAATAATTAAAGAAAAAATAAATCTGATAAACTACATTTTTGTAAAGCTAAAAAGAATTTTGTTAACAAAATTGATACAACTTTTATAAAACGTTTTTAAATAATGCATACAATTTTCCATTCTATTAAATAAATAATATCGTTCTACAAAAAAAAATCAAAATAAAAAAAAACAGCCGTAAAATTAACATATTTTATATCACTATATACAATATAGCACATATTATTATTACTCTACTGTGTAAAGTGATATTAATTCAACGTTCCAATGTTGTTATCTTATATCCAAATAAAAAGTAGCATTCAAATTGTTCACCCTCAATTATGCTAATTTTATTTATTTCTGTACAAACTGCTGTTTAATCTCATTGAAGAAACTATCTGATTATTCAGTTCTATTCTTATTAAATCTTCCTCATAAGGATTCTAATCAAATTTTAATCACACCCAATTAAATCCTGCAAGCAAAACTCAAAAAAAAAAGGAAAAATCCTGATATCCAATTTTATTAATTGCCATTTTCAAATCCACAAAACCACTTGAGTATACTTATATACCCGAAAAAAGAAGCAAAAAAAAATGTTCGACTGTTAATATTGTAAGTTCACCTTAGAAACGAACTTGAAACTAAGCCTAATTCCTTCGATTAGCCAGACACCCCTAGATCGAGAACCCAAACCTACAAGAATAAGCGAAACGTTTAATCGGATTGCTCGCCTACTAAATTCACCCCCTATCAGGGGCCCCATCTCCATGTCCTAGTTGGAGGCGACGAACGTGTCCGAGTCAGACAAGCGAATCCTCGGCCCCAATTCTCTCTATTTTTAGTCCAAATCCCATCGGGGAATAGCCTCCTCGGTTGTTTTTTTTCCTCTATCTCTGTCTCAAAAAGGGTATCTTTGGCATCGCTGTTGGATGCCTAGTAGGCGGCATAAAAGAAGAGAAAAAGAGGGGCTCTCGGCTAGAAGAGGGCAGGTGTAGATGGAGATGTAGATGGAGGAGGACCCTGACGGTAACTATAATGAGTGGCGGCTGCACTAGGGTGAGACGTAGTTAGGGACAGGACGAGGAGGTGCTCGGCAAAAGCGGCAAGACAACTAGAGGGTGGCTTCTCTCGAGAAGAGCGAGTGAGTGAGTGTGGGAAAACGTGTAGTTTCGTCCCCTGCAGCCCCGAGGGCAGCTCTTCCTGATGCTTGCTTGTGCTTCCCTCTCTGGGGGGTGGCTGGATCGGCTGCAGGCTGGATGGTGGTTTATACCACCTTTGCCGAGAGAGAGACCAACACAGAGAGAGCGAGACAGAGACAGAAGAGCAGGAGGAGGGTGGTGAAAAAGGGAGAGCCACGGGAGGGATGCGAATGATGGTAGCGGTGGCGAGAGGGCACAGCCAGTGGTGGTTGTCGCACGCCTATCCGCTCGATAGCGGCTTACAGCTATCCGTGCACGTTCAACTACTACTCCCTGGCTGGCATTTCGTGCCATATCTCGCTCTCTCTGCTTGCCAAAGAGTTTTTTGACCTCGGAAGGTCGCAGGGGGATAGACAGAAAACCTATCATGGTCTTGCACACCGCAACTCATGAGAGGACCGCAACACCACCAGGATCACCATTAAAACCTAACAGACAAAAAGAATTGAAATTGATTTTATAGGCGCAACGCACCGAGCTATTTTTCTCCCACTCACTCTGTCTTGCTCTGCTTTAGCTCTAGGTGTGTTGCTTTCTCTCGCGCCAGGTTGTGCATCGATTTTGACCAGGTGGTTGGCTCTGCTACGTGCTCGGCCGTGCGTTTGTGCGTGTGTGCCTATGTTGGCCTTTCACGATGCCTTTCATGCGGGCTTGTGTGTGCTTTCACGAGGAACAGAGACAGACCAAGCTTTATATGTATATATAGTCGTTTATATATATATATATATATATATATATATATATATATATATTAACTACGTATAAAACATGCTGTGTACGAATTCATCAAAAAAAGGGAAGACAAATTTTTGGATAGAAAAAGATGGAGACAGG
>JABFPM010002848.1:0-15605 GCA_022817325.1 Idris sp. 1 HC-2018
GGTGATGTCGAACGGAAATTTGCTGTCTCTCTCACACTTCTAGTGAGGTACATTGCCGTTTTTTCAAAATTAATTACAATAAAAAAATATTTTGAAATATCACTAAAAGTGTGAGAGAGACAGCAAATTTCCGTTCGACATCGCGTTAACACAAAATTATTGTCCCGCCACTGGTATACTTACCTTAATTATAAATTTATGAAAACATTACTAACAATATTTTTTATTATCAGATGAGTTTTTAATAGAACCAATGGATCGAGGTTCCGTAATTGATGATATTAACGCCGATGGATTTGTACAAAAAAGCTTTACTTCGTCAAGTAAAGATAGTAAACTGAAAAACATTGTCATAGACATGACTGCCGATAAAATTCAAGTGCCTAAACTTAATACTTTGCCAACTGTTTCAGACAGTATTTTTCATTCGTCTGTAAGTATGAAACTAATTCATTTTCCCCGTCATTTTATGATAAATATATGAAAAGTGATTTTATTAAGAAAGTAAGTTTCTATATTTTGTTCTCTAAATTATGAATTTATTACTTTAGTATCAAGTTTAATAACATATTTAATGTATATATACATGTTAACGAAAATTGATATCAATTTTCTTACAAATATATTTTGTAATTCAGATTTTAATAGGACAAGATGTCAAGTTTGACAAGTGGGTGAAGAAATTGTATTCTCTCAGACAAAAAGCTCTCGCCGAATCAATTTATAACTAAATGCAATTTTGATGAAATCAAATTAAGGATACGATTTGCATCAAAAAATGTTATATGTGAAATAATAATTTGTTATCCATTAAATAAAACACCAATTTACATTTCTAAGTAATTATAAAATAAAATTGTACATTAATTTGTATATAGAATAATGTTTAAGTTTATAAAAAAAAAAGTGGTTCTTTATTTTAACAAAGATTTTAAATCAGCGTTTTTTACCTATAAAGGAAAAAAGGAAAAAAGGAAAAAATATATGAAGTTGTAAATTAAAAATGGATTATATATTTTTATTTAAACTTTTAAAATAATAAATTTTCTAAAATTTTCTAATCTAAAATGTCATTCTTGTGAAAATAAGGACCATTTTAATAAACAATACAATTTTATGTAACTAAATTATGTAAATTATTAAACACAAATATAGAGCATTTAAAAAAGTCCAGTTTATGTAATTTATTAGTTTTTAATTAAAAAAAATATATATTGCTGGACAGGAGATAAATTAAAATCACAATAAATAGTCTCTACATAGAAACATTTTTTTATTTCATTATACAACACACTTGCTTTATGTATTTGAAAATAAATACTATGAATATATAAACGAATAATTAAAAATTGGAAGGTATCAGAGTTATATATTTATTATTTCATAATAATGATATATAAATTCGAAATATCAACAAATCAATTGCATTTACACAGTAAGATAAATGCATGTATATAATATAATAACTGAAAAATGGATTATGTTAAATTTCATGTATTTTAAAGTTTTACAAAAATTCAAAGTGAAATGGAATTGTAGCAGACAAATACATCACGTTTTTTACATCGCATTACGTTGACACAAAGAAATTTTTTTCGCCTGTTTATTTTAAATCGTAAGCGTGTATACATGTAAATTCAGTTCTATCGTAAAATCTCAGCACGTGATTGCATACTCCACATGAAAAAAATAAAAACCTTTATATAATAATGCACCATCGTAAAATAATTTAAAAATGTATACTTTTTTTGTATTATATTTATATATAACAATTAATGCAGTTATGATATACGAAGGAAAAGACTTTTGCGAAAATTGTTTAACGCTCGCAAAATAATCACTTTCAACTTATGGATTTGATATGAAAACGATAATTATTCTACATACTTTCATAATCTCAATTTTACTAATTTGTTTATAAAGTTCGAATAAAAAGCTACACGTAATTAAAAAATTATAATTCTACTTTGGTAGTAACTTGGAATAAAATTTAATCCTTTTCAAAATTGTGAACGGAAATTGTTTGTCAAAATTTCCTTCATATATATTTTTTTGTACATATACGATTATATGAACATTTCAGAGTAGCCACTTATAGGAATACGTAAATATATATTTTCCGATTCACAAATTTTAAAGAGGATAATTCGTATTACTAAATAATATATCATAGTATATATATACCGGTTCCATTCATTTCAAACAATCGATTTTTTTTATCTTAAAAGCAGACATATAAAATAGGAAGCTTTTAACCTCCTGGGGACCACATAAATTTTAACCAAATTACCTTTTTTTACATATATTCATTAATATATTTTTATTTTTGAAGAAGTACATCAATTTTGAAAAGAAACTGTGTTCAGTGCATAAATAGCACAACATTATTCCCTTATGGTCCGAAAAAATGTGTATTTCAATTTTCTATATTATTCTAGATTATATCTATAGCTGTTTTACATTTATAATAAAAAATGATGAGGAATATGTATAAAAATATAATTTGGAAACTATGAATTTTATATTTTATGTCGTAGCTCAAATTTTTATTATATGCTGATAAGATTGTAAACAAAATTTAGTTGAACTGTACTAGAGTGCAGTAACTTTGAGTCCCCTAGAGGTTGACATAATTTTGCATGATTTTGTTTTGTCATTTCTGGGTAAAGACAGTCGCGGATCATAAAAGAATAACAGGTGTAAATAAACTAGTTGTATTATAATTGATCTAATTACTACGCCTTTACGATTCTCGTAGTACAGATGACTTGTTTAAATTGTTTTAATTGTTTTTTTTTCTTTTTGTTTTACTGAGCATTATAAGACAGCAAATTTCTATGATCCTCTATTTCTAATAGTATTTTATTAAAACTTGCGAACTTAATGAGCTTTTTTATAATGCATAACTCATTCATGGATAGCATCCATATTCATGATGTCGATTTCATAAAACTTTTTGCCCGCAAAATGGACGTATAATTGTTCCTTGTTTACACTTCTCTTGATCACTGAAACACACGAAATTTTATTACCACAAGTTTTATAATAAAATTCAAGTTTTATCATAAATAAATTTTAATTTATTCAAAAATACTGCAGACTCAATTTTAATACCGAGATACAAAATTTACAAAATTACAAAAATATAATATTTTGCAAATTTTTTTAATATCAAATTATTGCAATGTATGATAATTAACTTGTATTTTAATTGCGTAACCATTCAATTATTACTGAATAATTTTGCTGTTAGGTGTTAATTATTACATTTACTGTTGGAAAAATTGGAAACAGATTTATCGAATTCTTTCCAACTATTTTCCATCTATTTGAGTCTCAAATAATGTTACTTTATCAACATAAATCAAAAGAATTGCATAACTTTCCCGGAAATAAAATATAAACATTATTTTTCACGATTAAATACAAGCCGATGTTACCAAGTTCTTAAACTGTCATCAAATAAATTACAAGAATTTTTGTTGTAGTTTTCTAATTTTTTTTATACAAACATAATTTAATATCTACACATAATTTTAAAATTACTAGTTAATAAATTCCGTTTTCTTCATTTTCATCAAATATAAATTTTTTCATACATTTGTGTCCTTATTTCTTAAGTTAAATCAAATGTTTCACATATACATATAAAAATTACTTAATATCTGATAACAGGAATTCACTCTACCATGCAATAGTATATTTTGCACCAAGGGATGAAAGTGCAGTTTTCGGGGCTGCGGTGCAAAATGACTGCCCGAGCTAAGCGAGGGCAGTTAGCACCGCGGCACCTTGAACCGCACGTTCTTTTTATGGTGCAAACAATATTTTTCACACCAACGAGGACGAAAGTATCGACTTTCGTCGCGCAAAAAAAGGACGAAAGTTCGATTTGCAGGGCGCGGAAGTCAAACTTCCGTCCCTACTTTGAGGAATGAAAGTCGATACTTTCGGACCGGAGGTGTGAACAAATGTATATATAGCTACATTTATGTTACTTATATGGCCCATTTATGTATCCAGAAACATATACGGCTTTTTTATGCATACATGGCACATAGATGTATTTTTTGACACTGATTGCCATTTATGTCACATATATGGCACATAAATGGACTTATATTTCAACATTTATGTGAAATAGATGTTACATAGATGGCATCCAAGAAGGGCCTATAAAGTGAGCCATATATGAGTTTTTACTTGAACTATTTTCGATATGCACGAAAATTTAGTTAAGATTTCAGTCAAGTATTCATGAAAGCCAACTATTTTTGTCTGTTTGTGAACTGGCTATCAGAACAGGAAGTGGATGAGATCGGATCAAAAAGTGGATGAGAAGTAGATGAATGAATTTCGGGTTCTGAAGGTGAACGAAAAATCAGAAATCAATTTATCCATATTTCGTCCACATATGTGAGCCATAAATGTCCATTTATGTACCATTTATTTCACATAAATGTTGACATATAAGTCCGTTTATGTGTCACATATACTGCATTAATGTATTCATAAAAAAGCCATACATGTATCTAGATACATAAATGTGTCATTTATGTTCCATAAATGGGCCATATAAGTACTATAAATGTAGCCATTTATAAATTGTTGCATGGTAGAGTGAACTCCTGTCATTAGTGTTTAGGTAATTTTTTATCTTTGCTTTGTTATGGCATCCAGTAAAAAAACTCCAAATTTTGGAGTCGAACCACTTCCATATTTGCCAAGAAAACCACGAATATCTTAAAAAATTGATCGGCAGTAAGAATCAAGCTCGTTACCTCCCTCCTAATTCTAGATGAAAGAGTAACCGCAACACCAATGAATTACGAACTATTTTTTCATATTTTAATAATACTTTATTGTTATAATTTAATATAAAGTATTTGTTAATTTGAACAATGTAATGTATAATTTTTTTCATGTTTTGTATTGATATCTGCTTGAATTTGTTAAAACTACAAGAACTTGGTCTTAAACTTTGATTAGTTTATATAATTGAAGCATATGTGTATCGGACTAATGAAAGAAGAAGAAACAAGCATATGTGAAACATTTGGTTTAAATTAAGAAATAAGCACAAAAATGAATGAATAAATTTATATTTTATGAAAATGAAGAAAACGATATTTATTGGTTTGAAATTTTAAAATTATATGTTGATATTAAATTAGAATTTATACCCGTACGCACGGCTAGAGTGAATAGCCACTGCCTTAATAAATAAAAACTTACCATTCATATTGACTTTTTCTAACATATAAATGGGTTTATCTTGGCACTCATAAGCTATATATGTGCCAATAGTAGAGTAATCTTTGATGGGTGGTGAAATGACTCTCATTGTGTCACGAACTACCTCTGTGTTGACTTCATAGTATCCTGCAACGTAATTTTCAGTTAAAATCAATTTCTTTTAAAAAATTCTATTTTGGGTATTTTGCAACCATTAACAATACTTATATAAAAAAGAAATGACAACTAAATGTACTTATCATAAAATAGATAATTTCAATTACAAACTAAAATTATATTTCATGGTGGGTACGAGTTTTCCTATATTATCTTATAAAACATTTTCTAAAATACAATAATTACCATCATACATCTTCTTTAAGAGATCAAACATATTATGAGGTGGTAAAACCTTTTCACGATCTAGTGGCATCACGAAGCAACACTTGCCATCGATATCTATGATACCAGTTTTGTTCTGAAAACAAAAATTCATTGTTTAAATATATTTACTCAATTTGTATCAAACATTTTTTTTTCATATACTTTCAAATCTTACAATACTGAAATCATGAATAAATCGGCCTTGTCTTCCATTTCTGAAGTCAGGAACATCAATTTTCTCATAATTCCTTTGAGTGTTAATCTCGAACTTTTCAATCAAGTGATTTTCATAATCGAGTTCTGACAGCGGTAAGTTGTTGATAAGCTTATCGGCGATATTGTCAGAAAAGTGGGCCTGCTTTGTGCCTTCCATGGGAAAACTAAACCACCGGGTGGTCAGTCTCTGCATCTGGTCCCTCGCGTACTGCTTATAGAGGTAAAATCCAGCCATGATGCCAAAGCTCATAACAAAGATTGCGGTGAAAAATACGCAAATTGTCGGCATGTTGTGGAAACGAAGTACCCGGGTGCGGAAAATGAGATAGTGACTTGGAGCAGGACGAGGTCGTTGCGCTTCCGGGTCAGTTTTGGAGTCAACCTGTCAAAACATTATTTCAGTTAAATTAAACTTTATACTTTTTTTTGCATGTTATATCCATGGTAGTCAGTTTTTGATAAATGCTATTAATGTTTTTTATTATTATTTATTTAACAAAAACCACCTGTTTCAATTTGCCCCACTAATGGGGCGAACAGGGACACTTTAATAAATTATTTTTTATTTAATTTTGTAATATAAATGACAAAACAGATAAATAAATGCAAAAGAATCGTTTTTGAAAATGTTCATTCTTTAAACTTACAAAACTATAAAGTTCTAAAAAAACGAACTTTATTACCAGTATTTTTTAACTATTCATGATAATTTAATGTTTATAACAAAAAATATAGTTTTATATTAAAAATAAAATGTTATTAAGAATATAGAATGGAATTTGAGCCAAAATTATTGCATATTATTAAAATACTTATAAAAAACTAAAATTTAGGTATGTAAAAATTAGTTAAATTTAGTGTTTAAAATGTATACACAAGATCGATAAAAAATTAAGTTATTTTAAAGTTAATAATACGATTAAGCAGACTTTGTTACATATATCCTAAAACTTTTAAAAAGTTTAATTCATATTTATTCCAAGTATTAATAGAAGTTTTGATATACTATAAAAACGTTGGATAAAAACGGTAAAAAAAGCTCTTCGTGAAAATCTTTTGACAAATAAAAAAAACTTTTAAATTGTGTAGTTAAAGGGATCTACAACACAAATCATTTAAAAAAAAAACAAATTGAAAATTGTAATCATTAATTATAAATTAAATCGTAAATATTCTTAGTTTTGTTCTTGTTCACATCGCTGTCCCTATTCGCCCCATTTTACGGTATTAATAAGTTATGCTTTATAAAGATATACAATTATTTGTGTATTTAGAAAAATGTATACTTTTTTACGTAAGATTTTAAGAGAACAATGTTAACAAATTGTAGAGCAAAAGTTCAATTTGTATTATTTTTATTTTTTCGTATAATATTGTCTATTAACGAATGTAATTGGCTTTCTTTTTATATACTTCAAGTAACAGAATATTTTTCTTGTATATGAATGGTTTTGTAAAATTGCTGGCAAAGTTCCATATCAGCTTTGAAGCAACGCTCTTCAAGCATCAAAATGGCTGTACTTTTAGTACCTTCTCATGCTCTTTGTAGGTAATAAAGAAGAAAGAGTAGACGAAAAAAACATTTTTTACACTTCAGAGATAAGTTTAAAATTTTAAATATTACCTTAAATGTGAATCTTATATACTTTAACTTTACAGTAACGTGTACTTTGATTGAATAAAGAAAATGCTGTTGATAATTTGATAACAATACTATTAATTATTGAAAATATTGTGTAATAAAAAAGAAATAAAAAAATATAATATCAAATTAATTTCAGAAGGAAAATAATTTGATAAAATTTATTTTACAAATTGTATGACTTGATTGCAATTGTAAAAGAAAAACATTAATATGAGAAAAACAAGTTGCACTTTGACCTTTATGATAGTAAATTTACATTTAAAATGTATTTTTTCCGGAAAATTTTAGTATATATGCAGTTATTATATTAGATGTTCAAGAAATTAGTCAACAGTACAAATGAACTGTTAAATTTAAAGACTGACGAAATTAACTTCCAAGAATAAATTTTAATTATTCAATTGAATTGTTTTAATTAATTTGATTCGCTTTTCTTAACTAATGAAAACGAGTTTTAAGATAAAGTTTTTTTTTTAAACAAATTTTTTTTCAAAAGAAATGTCAAGTTTGAATGTTATGCAAGAAAAGAAATTTCCTATCAAACATTTTATTTCATTGCTTTCTCTAAAAATTATTAAAAGAAGAAAAATTTTAAAATTTAACAATTGTTTTAATAAACACAACTTGCATTGAAAATAAACTTATTTCTCTATTTCTTAAATTAAGAATTATATTTCTAGATATTTTATTTATAAAAATTTGTTCATGTAAATTATTTGTCCTTATATATTGAAAACCGATCCAATAAATAAAATAAACATTCTTGAAATAATAATCAATAATTTTGTTGTATTTAAAAATCTGTTAATTCCGTGTATTTGATAAATCATATTTATTTTCTTAAATAAATTCGACTTTATTAAAGTTGAATAAATTTTATTTTACACGAACAAATTTAATTTGTTATTTATTTTTATATTGCTTTAAAACTGGGACAACTATAAGTTTAACAAGTTTTAAAAATAAATTTCAAATAAAATTTGGAAAAAATCGTTTTTACCTGAAATTATTTTAAAATTAGATAAAGTTTATCTTACTTTATTGTCAATTGATTTTTCTCATGTTAGTTTAAAAACTATTATTACAGAAGAGTGTTTTTACATTTTTTTATCAGATACATTACGCAGTTTATAAATAGAATTAATTTCAGTTTTTTTTCAAATAAATAATAGATAAAAATATGTCGTAAAATGAAGAAAAAGTAATTTTTCACATAAATATAGACAATATTTACAGAATGCATTTTTTACAATGATTACATATATAGATATATACATTGTGTGATTATTGGGTCCAAAAATGCAAAGTTTATTGAACAATAAATATCAGCGAAGAAAAAACAATGGTAATTAAGATGAAATAATCGATGAATGAAATGTTTCACAAATTGATTGACCATTCTCAATATCCCTCGACGACAGTATCGCGATAAAGCCACAAAAACAGGATACAACATACTCATTATCTATCGCGCAGATATCAGTTTAGAAATAAAGCGGAAAAAAGTGCGCTAACCATCCATTAAAAATATTACTAGTCATTCTCGTAACATGAAAAAAAGAAAAAAAAACATTTATTTTTATACAACAAAAATTATTATTTAATTTTCATACAAATTTACTCCAAAATGTAATAAGTAATATTATTATATATAAATACTGAATTTGTCGATTTTTTTTTAATTTAAAATGTGACTGAAAATAATCTGTTATTTGGGTTTCAGTTGCATACATAACGGAAAAGCAAACAAAATGCGCAGATGCGCGGAAAGCCAGCTCAACGGGACGGAAAAGCGGCGCATTTATGTTTTGCCAAGCAGGATTTTTGATTTGAAAATGGAAAGGAGTGTAGGAACTTATGTTTAGCTGTCGTCAACTTACTGCGAGTTGGTCGTTGACAACCAACGGCTGATCCATTTTGTCGGAGGCCTTCTTCTCCTGGTCCCGGAGCGCTGCCATGATGACAGTCATTGTCATTGGTTGGGGTTTTTACTGTTTGCAAGTAGAAGAAGCTGTTCACATGGATCACTGGCGGTGCGGCGAGGCTGTCTCTTGCGCCACGCGTAAACGCGCTTCGACTCGGTAGAACAATCGGAGCTGCGCTCAGGAGAAACAATACAACTCTTTGGCCACTAATTCCACTCGGAGACTGAACGCGATTGATCGACGAGTGGCTCCTTTCCCCCACCCCGAGGAAATAGTGTGTAGGCGGATGCTCCAGGAGGAATGCGCGTCATACTTGGAACCGAAAGAATTGGCCAATGGCAAAGGAGAAACTGTCGAGGCGCGAAACAATCGCAGATTTGAAATTTTGAAAAAAAAGAAATAATTATTTGTTAAAATTAGTGCTGAATGAAAATTTACTTAACTGGCTAATCAGATTTTCAAAAAATGTCTACACAAAATTATGAAAAATGTAAAATTATTATTTACAAACAAAATTTGAATAATTTGAACAATTTGCGTATTCATTGCTATAATTATGCATAAATACATAATATTTCTTTATAAATCATTTAAATTATTAATTACAGCACTAACAATGGAAAAAGTCAATTTTATAGTTTATAGAAATATTAATTTTATAATATATTATTTACTTCAAATTATTAAGATTACAAAATGTATATATATTTTAAAAATATCTAGATAATCATCAGCTATTATAAATATGTTACTTAATTATATGAATTAGGGTAATTTTTTCAAATGTTACCATTTTATTAGTTACAAATAATAATTTCAAATTTTCTCTTAAATTCGTGAAATTCTTTAATTTTTTGGAATTTTCGTATAGCACTAGTTAAAATATGTGTATTTATAAATTCTTTACACATTTTCTAAAATCTTTGTATAATTAAAAAAGATTGATTAGTGTTGATAATTATTTAAATAATTCAGTTATTGTAGATGAGAAGTTTAAAATTTGAAATAAAAGTTTCATTGGCTTTAAACTTTATGTATTATATTCAGGGTATAATTAAAAATGTTTTAAAATTATTCAAATAGTACAATTTTTTTTGTTAAAATTTATGTTTGAAATTGTACAACTCCGCGAGACAGTTGTACAACAAAAACTTTCAAAGATGACTGCAGTAACTTTTAAGAATAGTTATAAAGTTAAGTTCAAAGTTCTGAGTTTATAATTTTTAATTTGTCTCCGATGTACTTTTATAATGTACAAGTCTAAACAATCAAAACTTTGAAAGTATGCACGCTGATATTAGAATTGAACTAATTTTCAAATTTAAAATGAAACATTACTTTTAATATTATTTTTTAAACAATGAGCTTTTTTATATGTAAATATTACAATTTTTATGTAGAATATAAAAATTTAATAATTATTTAGATAAGAAAATTATAACAATGTTATTATTATCTTAAAAATAACTTAAATGAATTTTGGATCATGAATTAAGGGTTCAACTTTAATTAATGTAATATTATTTATTATAAAATCAGCAACAAAACTGTTTTTCACATCTATCGAACCATTTCGAAACATTATTCGGCAGTTTGTTTCGTGGATTATTTTTTATCACAGACCATGCGGCAACATCCGCGATAGTGGGCTGATTTTTGCTTTTCAGCCACGTACTTCCACTCCTCAAAGCATCGTCAAATTTCATTAGAACGTCTTTCATAATATGATCACGATTCGCCAAACTTGCCTCGTAACACTGGTCAAGTATTGTGTCCACAGAATTCAGGTCCTCAGGAGAAATTTCGTTTTCATAACTGTGACTTGAAATCGTTCGGCTCAAAAGTCGCAGCAGAGCCGTTTCGCCCAGTAAATGTTTCTTCGGAAGACCCATGTTTAATTCTAAAGTATCAGCTGTGAAAAATCAATATCATTATTAAATATATCTAGACATTTTGTCGGTAAAATATTTCAACAAACTGAACATACTGTTTTTCCATATGAGCCTTAGATTGACAAAATGTTTATTTCGTTGCGCTCCTTTGTTTAAGTATAACATTTTTTCAAAAGCCCTAATCTCTTGAGTATCTTTGAGAGTATGTTTGTCGGAATGAATATGACTGGAGACGTGATTGAAACAAGTGTCTTGCCACAGTTTTCTTAAAGCTAACAATGAATATGGAATTTGATTATTATCCACTTTTAAGACCAAATCCAACCTCACCGGGTCCTGAAAAACAAAAAAATATTGTACATCCAAAATTCTTTTACAGTTTATTTAAATATTTTGAATTTGATTTTGTTACAAGATATTTATTACAAATAAAACAAAATATATGTTTCGTATGTACTAGGGTGGACGTTACATAGGTCAAAATGACATTTTGATCAAGACATTCCATAATCTTTTTCTGCGTGAAAAACCATGAAAATTCTCCCAAATTTATGAATAAATTAATTTGGAATCTTCAAATGTCATAAAATTATGAATTTTTTCATAAAAAATGTCGTAGTTTTTCATGTAGAAAAAGATAATGGGGTATCCCAATCAAAATTTTATTTTGACTTATACCCTAATATATACACATGAAGCTATTATTGTGTTAGTCTACAGTCTACGAAAAAACAAAATTTGTGAATTATAGCTGTACAAAATGTGATCTGAAGGTTGAATTCATTTTAAATGTACATGAATTAATGATTACCCAGATAAAAAAATCACGTGGAAAACCACGAGAAATAACCTGTTTTTTGGTCTTTGATTATTTAAAAAAATAATAAAAATAACAAAACTTATTTTAAATAAAAAGTATAACTGATTATCCTTCAAAAGTAACACTTTCAATTTTTGATTATGTATCTCAGTCGAAAAAAATGGAATCGTATGCGATTCGTCTCCGACGTGTTAATTTTTTAATTAAAAAAATGCTAATATTTAATGAACAATGTTAATCAATAATGTTGTTGTTGTTTTTCAGCTAAGTTCCATCGTGTAGAATTAATTTTAAAATAAAGAAGAAATTAAAAAATGCTTTGTCGGGGGAACTTCCTTTTCCTCCTACTGATGCACACTGCTAATCCCTCCACCGATGATACACTAGACCACGAACGTGTTACTGAAAGAGCCATATTACAAATACATACCTCTCATTTGTTTATTACATTTGTAATCATTTTACTCTATCTTCGATGTATTAGTTTCATCAGATTACATACAAAATTATTAACGTCGTCTAATCAATGAATCTTTTAATTTAAGTTAATGTGTGTGTAATTTTGATAAGATTACAGTGTTAAACATTTTAATTGTTTAAATCAGAGAAATAAATGTATTTTTGATTACATTAAATTTCATTTATTCCAAAATATCCTTCTGAAGGATAATCAGTTATACTTTTATTATTATTATTATTTTAAATAATCAAAGACCAAAAAACAAGATTATTCCTCGTGGTTTTCCCCGTTGTTTACCCCATGATTTTCCAGGTAGTTTTCTATGGTTTTTTTATCTGGGTATGTTAAATAGAATCTGAAAATGTAATTATTTTCACAAATAAAATTACCAATATGGATGAAATTTTGTTTTAGAAAAAATGTTTCAATACCTTTTTTACTTCTTCTTTTTGAATACTCGTTGCTGTTTCTGATTCGTCTTTATTTTGTACCATAACGAACAAACTAGCAATAATTTGTCTAAGTTCAGCTAATTGTCCGAGAATCTTTTCTTGTCGAGCTTCTAAAGCCGCAAGTTCAGGATGAGACGCCTAAAAGGCAAAAATTATAAAATAAACAATTTTGTTAAAAAAAATCTCGAATTTTTTCTTATTTTTGAAAGCAAAAGCTCTAAGTGGTACAAAAAAATAAATAAAATAAATTTTTTGTTCTCAAATTTTATTTCCTAAATTTCATCCAATTTTAAATATAACCATTCAAGTTACACAGTTTACTTTCATATCCATTTAACGATTATTATCATAACCTTTCAGCAACAATCAGCTTACATTTCAAATTAAAACCAGAAAAGCAACAACAAAAAATGCGATCTGAACCTAACAAACTTTAGCAGCATGCATTGTTATTTATTTGTTCAAATTTCCCAAAGCATGTATTTCAACAAAGATTACATCACACATCGTTGCAACTAATACCCTGGCAAAAAGTGTTTAGCCACTCAAAAGTACGCTTGTACGTGTCATTAAAATTGGGGGGGCAGACATCGATCAAGCTTGCAGAAGCACATTCTTGGTCGATCGTGATTAGTTAGTGTTAGTGAAATTTTAGTCGCAGACATGCAGCAGTTTTTGAACGTTAACAAAGAAATGATCAAAAAGGTCCGACGTGTGAGTATCCCCCGGAAGAAAAAGTATAACCCCCCTTGAGATTTTCAAATTCGCGACCTTTCAAACAGAAAAACTGAACCTTGAGTAAGCTCGTAACCTGTTGTTCGATTTGCGTTGCAATCCTGTCGTAGTCGTGGATGTTTTTCATTTCGTACATCACATTAGCCCGGGGAAGTTTGGCCGGTAGACAAAACACGGGTTTCATGTGGTACATCGGGCTTGTTTCGCTCATTTTTGATACAGTTTTTGTTACAAATAAACACTAATTTTTGTTACAAATTTTGCGCCTTGCACGAGTCGAGTTTTGTAAATTTTTGCTATCACAGGACGGCCATGTTGATTTGAGAACAAACTTTCTGGACGATTCACGTGTTGCTCAGGGCCGTAGCTTTTCAAATTTTGCAACAGTTTTCATTAATTAATTGCAATTTATTGTTGGATTTAAATTTTATTTGTAATCTTTTGTCAGTTGAATTTAAGTTATTTGTTTGGTAATTCAAAGTTCAAAATTTTAATTAAGGGGTAAGATTTTTTCAAAAACTCTTAAAAATTCATATAATTTAAATTTTTATTATTTTAAAATTAAACTCATTTTTAAAAAATAATTTGGTAAATATGTACTTTAGCTACAACACAATTTTTTTAGCTTTTTTTAATTTTTGTCTCTAGAATACTAATTCTCAACTAAAAAATGTCGCTTAGTTTTGGAGATATTGTAGTATTCAAGGCGACATGTCAGTCGATTACAGGGTGTCTTTCTCATTCACAAGTAAACTTCTATAGTTCTGTCTTTTTCCCACTTATGCGACTGATATATCACTTTAATTAGCTTAAAATCTAAAAATTTAAATTTTTTACAACATTTAATCTAAAATTTTCTCTTTTTTAAATTGTATTATTTATTTATCTAAATTAAAATCTTGATTGCTGACTTTTTATAAATAAATCTGATTGAAAATTCATTTCAAAAACTTTCCCCGATAAAATTTTACCCATAAAAATATCAAGCTTAACAAAATTATTTGTTTACTTAAATAAAACCTTTAATGTTTAATTTAAAATACAACGAAAATATTTATAAATAATATTAAAAAAACATTATTTGACAATTGATCATTTTAATTAAAAAACCTTTCAAAGTCACACTTCTATTATTTCAAATTAACTCCAACAAAATCCACTTTGCGTCTAATGTCGCTGTAAACTTGTAAATATTATTTACGATGAAAACAACAACAAACCCCCTCTCTCGCCTTTCACTTTATCACCTGTGCAACCCTGTAACAAAAAACAAAAAACAAAAATAATCAACCATTTCCAAAAAAATGCAATTTCATTAAAATTAGCTTTACCCTCCGATTTAAATTTGCGCGCCAATTAATGGCGTGTTATTGCAACATTATTTTCAACTTTTCAATTAAATCGATTGAATGGAAAAAAAGTAAAAATTGTGGACAAATTTTTCGAAAAAATTACTCTCATTTGTTTATCAACTATCAATACATAAACAAACACCGAAACAATTGTAAAAAGTCAGCGAATGCCTGCGACGTACAACAATGAGTCAAAATGTCTCTCATTTGCGTGTCGAGCAGAGTCATTTGTTCTTGAAAAAAATAAAAACGGCATTTGAAAAGTGTTGAAAAAAGAAGTTTGTATTTTTTCACGCCGTTTTCCCCTCTAAAAGTGTGAGTTTACAAAAAAGTCGTAAATTTTATTCATGTTCGGACTTCCGTTCGGGATTGCCGGCAGATGGCGCGATACGCTCGACGAAATTTCGTTGAATGGTGTCTAACTAATACACATATAAAACGTTGCGATAAATAATAGTTTGGCGGTTACGTCGCGTGTGATGTGTTAAG
>JABFPM010002849.1:0-15602 GCA_022817325.1 Idris sp. 1 HC-2018
TAATTTTACTAAGAATGATGTAAATATTTAAAATAGATAAGTTTATGTTCTCTTATAAATTCATTTAATGATCGAAGTTTTTTCATTATGATGCACTTTTCTCAGATGCTAAACTAAACTGAACTTACCCTGATAGCCAGTGTAATATTAAATGATTTACATAAAATTTACATAAATGTAACTCCTCATTGGGCTGCAATATTTACATAAATCATTAACATAAAATTAAAAGTATTTCAGTTAAATGAATAATTGCGTTATTGAAAAGGCTTTATTAAATTAATAAACATTTATAATAATTATTTGTAATAAATTCCAATGACTCTCTAAAATTTGACATGTATTTATATGAATTAATAATTATTTTTTTGAAAATTTCACAACTTATTTATTTTAATTATATGCAATGAAATATATCCATATTTAATAAAGTTTATTTATCTTTATTAATTAATTAATCTTTTTTATTCAAAGTGGTGACAAACTTAATTGACATTGTATTGTTAGATTTTTAAAACAGTTTGTAATTTTTCTTTTTTAAATTTTAAAAAAAATGTCAAAAACATTGCGAAGCGTGCCCCAGTTACTAGTAATATTTAATAAACAATAATTATAATATTTAATGTATTAAAAACGACGAAAATTAAATTTAAATAAAATTAGTGTAAGGTAAACACATCATTTATTGATAGGCTAAAAATCCATGTGTACCAGTTATCAACAGTTTAAAAAGTTATTTATTTTATTTAAACAAAACATAATTTTCATGTGAAATTTCTTATTCATTTTAGCTTATTATAGTAACTTCGATTTCATTATTAACATTTACAAAATAGATACTTGCTTTTTTTTAAATAATGATTTTATTTGCAAATATGCCGATAATTGGTACCTGCCGATAAGTGGTACGCTTACCTTATAATTGCATAAATATAATCTATTTAATGTACAGAAATTGTCTCATTTACATGAAAACTGTATAAAAGAAAAATGATGTTTTTTAATGCAAATAAGATAAAGTGTGTGTATATAAAAAGTAATTTTCTATTCTGTTGTAATAATTAATCAACTATTTTTCATGAAAATTCGTTTTATTTACACTAAAAATCGCTATGCATTTTAAATAAAAATTGCACTTTACATTTTAATTACAACATAATTCTTATTTGACATATTGACATTGCAAATTTCGTAGTTTAATTCACTTTTAGGCAGAGGAATGCGAAAACATTTTTTAGAAATTTCATTTACATTAAAAAGCTCAGGTTCACATTGCAAATTAAAACACAAATATATTCCAACATCACACGAAGAAAGCCCAACATTGTAGAATTCTTCCTTGTTTATATACTTACGAACTTTCAGAAAAAAAGAATCTTTTTTTTTCAAAATGTTCTTAATTACATAAATATTGTTGTGAATTTTGACACAATTGTTGGGAATATCTGTGCTTAAGAGTAAACCATTGAACCTTATATTATGATATTGTTTCCATCCTACTTGGAGCTGTTCTTTATTATGTAAATCAAATGCATGGGTTTTCATTAACTTCACATTTTGTACATAAACTCTTCTCGATTTTTCAGACATTCGTTTTGCAATTTGTTGTAAATACTTGTCATTTTTTCGGCAAGCTTTTCGATAACTAGGCATGCTGTTTTCATAAGGAAACATGGAAAAAGAGTCCAAAGAACCAAATTGCCTCGCATCTTCTGTTAAATGGTTTAAACCATGAGTATTATATGATAAAAAAGATTTTGAATAAAATGATTCACATCCTTCAACAAAATAACCCAAAGCTTTTTCCGCAAATTTAAGATGCTTTTCGGAATTTGCATAATACACAAGTGATCGGATTGAAGCATGTAAGAATAAAAAGTTGATATATTCATCTTCCTTCAAAATACCAAACAGCAATACTGGACCAGTGAATAATAAAATTTGCCTGCATTCAGTTGCTTTGAAACCAGAATATTGCAATAATTTTTGAGGTTTTCTAGAGAATTCCCTAGCACAGTACCTAGAAATGTTTTGGAAACGTGACGAAGCCAAATCAACCTGCTTTTTTGACAGCCTTGCAGTTGGTGAATGTTCCCCATCCAGCAAAGCACTAAGAAGTTTTTTGACAATCCCTATAAGCACTAAGTGCATATAATCAAATGGTACTTGAGACACCAACCCTAAACCTAATTGTTCTAAAGGAGAAGATGTTTTGTGATGATGATCTTCATCATCTCTTTTCACATAATCCTTATCAGTTCTTTTCTTATGCGATTTTCCTACATATGCCAAATATTTTCTTATTCGCCTTTTACGTTTTGCAATATATTTAGTTCCTTTAACGAAGCATTTTGAGCAAGGTTTAAGAGATTTTACATTTTTGTGGCCTAAAATAAAACCTCTGCATACTGCATCACCAATAAATGCACGGATTTTTAAAGGGATTGTTCTAGCATGAAAGGAGATTCCTTTATTCGCACGAATTTCACGATATTCATTTATCAAAGAATGAAAAAACTTATTCGCATCAGCTGGTTTTCTTCTCCCCTCGTAAATACCAATTAATCCAATCATTTTGATGTCCATATTCACTATACGAAATTGGATCGGCCACATACAAGATTTTTTATTCAGCTCTGCTCCATCTGTACTTATATCTATTTGAATGAAATCTGGAATTTCTTTTCCAGCGAGTAACAAAATTTTTATCAACGTTGATTTTAAACCCACATGTAAATATTCACCTGGTTCAACTTTTTTCAATTTGATAACTTTTCTGGGAGTATTTAACAAAGCACGGCTGTCTACAGGTATAGTATTTCTAAAACAAGGGTGTGACTGCAAAACATGTAATATAGCAGAACCTTGAACATGGTTGACATCTGTTAACGCAAAAACATCAGCAAGCTCTTCTGCAAAATTAGTCGTATTTAAAAGATTCTCTTCTTCTGTACATGCTTCAGTTGTAATCGGGCATTTTGTATTCTCTTCAACACTCTCAATTTGCGGAAATCTGTTTAAGTGTGGAGGTAGACTTGAGATTCCGACAGGTACTTGCAACCTAATTTCTTGGACGTGTTCTTTAGCTACGGATTGGTGACATTCTGGTTGAATTTCAATAAAGTTTCCATTTCTAGTGTTTCCTTGAATTTGTTCCAAACTTAGACTCTTCAAATTTTGGTTATTTAAAAAATATTTTTTCTTGGCCGCTCTTTTTTGTCTTTCTCCTAAGCTATTAAACGGTTTTCTTAAACGTATATCCAGCACTGGTGCCATGACCTAAATACCAAAAAATATTTATAAATTTAATTAGTATCATTCAATGCGTTGAACAAACAACATTTAAAACTTAAATACAATTATTTGTTATATGTAATTTAAAAAATTAAATTATCATTCTGATATAATTTTAAAATTAGCAATATTTAATTTTAAGTACTAAAACTCTCGAAAGGTATATTGTAATAAAATAAAAAAGAAAAAAATGCTGCAGTAAATAAAAATATAATAACACAATATAATAAATATTTAACAATTGTTCTTATAAAAGATTAAAAGTTCGAATTACATATAAAAAAAATTGCAAAAAAGTAAATACATAAGAATAAATTCTAAATAATTCCAATATATAAAAGTATTTAAATTTAAATTACTTACAACAATCAATTTTGAGTATATTTAAAAACTGTCAATTCATGTAAACCATGTTTTTATTTATAAATTTTACAAAATTAATGATTTGCTCGAATTCCGTAATTTTCGGCAGAAAAACAATGTTTTGCACCGTAGAATAGTACATATATATCAGGTTAAATGAAAGTAGTTGCCTGAAAACAAAACACAGATTATTGACCTATCTATGTGTATATTAAACCTGAAAATTAATATCATATTCTAATTGTCAGTAATACTTAATCTTTTGCAGTATAAAAAACTTACTTGCTTTTGTACTCCGTTTTTAAAATACATGTTTCGACATAATCTTTGAAGCATAATAAGGTTAGGAAACCGAGCACAACAGATTTCATAGCACAAATGAAAATGTAAACGTTAGATAAAATACCCATTTCATAATTCTTTGTATGTTTTTATATTAAGTTTTAAATGTTAATAAATTGAAGATTTAAGGAAGTTGTCAGATATTTTTAGCTTCTCAATAAAAGTGAAATTAGCAATGTACAATAGCGAATCATACACATCTGATTCGTTCAAAAAATTGAAGTTACATAACTGCACAATTCAGTTGATAAAACAGTTCCCCAATAATCTTTTTTGTAATTTACCAATTTTCAGAATTTGATGAAAATTTATATTCAGTAAAAATATTTTGTTAATTCATCACAATCAATTTACTGGTAAGTATCACTGTATGTTATATAATTATTTAATTAATAATTATAATTATTAAAATTTTCTTGAACAGCAATTTACAATTTCAAAAAGTTTTAAAAAAATGAAAAAAATAATAAATTTTTTATTTTATTTTTACTTTTATTTTAAAAATAATCTTAGTTTGGTACAAATGTTTTATAAATTTAAATTTGAAATGTCAACAGTTTATAATTTGGAAAACACCAATAGGACGTTTGTATTGGTTTAAATATCACAACATATTAGTTGGCTGTTGAATGTTCATTTTTCTCGTTAACTTCAGTGGAATTTAATTGAATTGAATTATACAAATTGTTATAAAAACAATTTTTTCGCAAAAATCATTAAATTAACTAAATAGCGGAATATTACATGAAAAATTAGCTGTGCAAAATGGAAAAAAAGGTAAAATTTTATGTGTTTATACTTTTAAAAACATGATAACGTAACATTTTTGTAGTTCTAATCAGCTTTTTATTTACTTGTTCAGAATGTTTGTTAACTATTTTACAAAACGTATTATGTATCTACAAATATTTGTTCTATTAGTACATATATATTTAAATTAATTGTGTTGTAATAAATTTTTTCAATTTAAATTTCATTTCTTGGAAATATATTAATATATATTTAAAATTGTTATCATAGAAATTTTTTAAATTTATTTATATATAAACTCTATTTTTCTACACATAACAGTTATTTTTGTATTAGTTTCAGCGGAAAAAAAAGTCCCCTGCCAACATATCTAAGGAAAGTAGTGACAAATCAAATTCATTAGATGAATCTGAACCGTTCGATACTTCTCATCAAAATTTAGCACCTCGCCCAAAACGAGCGATTAAATTACCAAAGCGATACTGTGCCACTGAATCGGAGGATAATTCGAGTAGAAAGAAAACGAAAATCGAGAATCCCAAATGTCAGATAGAAAATCTGAGAGCATTGTTGCAAAACTGCAATGATGCAGAAAATCATGAAGGTAGAATATTCTTAATTAAAAATCAACTTCAATCATATAAGCTTATTTTAATGCAAAATATTTTCATTAAAAAAGCACATAAAGATCATTTTTTTTTAATATAAAAAATACTTTTTTGAGTTCGCTGTTGCATTTTTTAAACATTCGATACTTTATAGGAAGGAAGTTTATTATTTCTATATATATAATTTTAATCTGTTTAAACATTCAAACAATATTCTATCAGTTAACAATAAAGTGCTATACACTCTAAATTACCTTATTTTTGCAAAAATTTCATTAATTCAAACTTTATCAATTAAAGAAAAGCCCATGTTTTCAAAATTTCATGGCCTGAAAAAACTCATTATGATTAACATTGTTCATACTTAAAATAAAAATTTAACTTATAACACGTTCTCAAATGTAACGAATTCATTGCAAGAATATTGACAAAGAATATAAGACTTCGATTTGGCCAGCATTGCAATTTCTATTTTTTTCATTTGTAATTTTCAAATCTGAAAAAAAATTGAATTATAATTATCTTGAATACATTCTTTCAAATTTTTTGGGAAAGTTAGGAACAATTTATGAACGATTCTAAAATTATAAATTCAAACAAAATCATTTAAAATTATTTTAATAATTGATTAATTTCTTTTTATAGATGAAGGAGGCTTTCAGGTACCCCCTTCAGGATCAGAACAGAAAAGAAAAAGTGAAACAAGTTGTGGAAAAGGTGAAAAACAACTACACGTCGATAATATCTCTAATTCACAAGAAAATAGTGACGAAAGGGTCACTCGCGTATCCACAAACCAAAGAGAAAAATATATTGATTTAACTAATGAAAATGTTTCTGGAAAAAAGATGCCAGATGCTGATAAAGCAGCAAAAACAACGATGAAAGGTTTGGGAAAAGAAGAAAGAATAAAATTATTTGAAGAACAAACTGTGGAGTCGAATAAAGAAAAAGAAACAAAGAAAAGTAAGATTGATGAAAATGTAAATAACGAAATGGGATTTGAAAATGAGAATGAAAATGGAGTAGTGAAAAAAAGCAGTACAGAAGAAAAAGAAACAAACGGTGAAATCAAAAGTAAGAAAGAAAAAAACGTAAAAAAGACAAAAAATGATGGGTTCGAACCAGACTTTGAAGACATGATTGCAGAGAGTGAACAGTACGACGATGATGAAGAGGACTCTTTTAACAGTCAAGACTATTGTGATGGTGATGATTCAGAGGAGATTGAAGATTACGGGGATGAAAATGATGGCTCGAAAGAGAGTGAAGAAAATGATCCACAATTTGATTCTTCGGAAGACGAAAACGAAGAAAGTGAAAAGGAGTTAACTGCAGGGGAAGCGTACGCTCGTATGATCAAAGATAAAACTTGGATGGACAATAATAACTTGAATGAAGAGGATGATGATTTTGACTTTTTCGATCATTATTCTAAAATGACAGATAAAAAAAGGACAATTGGAAAAGAAGGAAATGTGAAAAAAAAGAAAACACAAGTTAAGGAAAATGAAGCTGAAAAAGAACTAAGGTCAGCTAAACAGAATACGAAATTGATCAGGAATATTAATTTGAAAAGTAAAATTACTCAACTGAATAAAGAGAAAGATGATTGCAGTGACATAAGACCTGCAGACGCACAAATTTCTAGTGATGAAGAAGCTCTTTTGAGGAAAGAAGAAATTAGACGTAGAAAGAGAAATCAGTTCTTGGAGGAAGAAGAATCAATAGCCCAACATAGCCAACATGCTTTTTTTGAAGAGGAACAAAGTATAAGCAATACTAAAAAAACTCAAATAAGTCCGGAAGACAACTCAAATGCAGGGCAAGGAACAAGGTCGAAAAATGCTGGAGATAACGGTACACCAAGAGCAGAAGAAGGTCAAAGAAATTTGAATTTGCACCCAGATATTACTGAAGATAATAATGTTGGAAATTTCGATGCAAACTTAGGAAATAATGTCACTGTAAGCAATAAGTGAGTTTACATGAAATTTAATCAGTTAATTTATGACGATTTGTTTATTTATATTGTTGGAATTCGTTCATAGATATTTGTTTACTGGTTATGTTTATTGATATAAATAAAAGACTTTTGTTTTTATTGAAACTAAATATTGAATTTCTGTATGATAAGAAATAAGGGGCTTTTTCAATGCATAAATTAAATGAAATTTTCAACAAACATTAAAAAGTTTACAAAATTCAAATTATTATAGGAATTTAAAATCATAGTATGTTTTTTGTAATTTTAGCACTAAATTACTTCAAACCATACTGAAAGGGGTTAATGAGATCAAACAAATGATAAGTTATAAGAAAGGAACTGTAAAGAAGCCAGATGAAATTCCTTGTATGTCTGTACAGAATGTTAAAGATTTGGAGAAAATTACAGATGAAAAGTACCAGGAAATCGTAAGTACAAAATTTTTGATTTGTATTATAGCCATGCATAAACTACGTGCATACACAACGGGGTGGGTGGTGGTTCAAATATGTTCAAATTGCTTGACTTATGTAGCCTACGGCCCAATTATATTTTTTTGAATTAATTTGTTTTATTACTTGTTCAATTCTTTTGCAAAATATGTGTACTCCACTACTAGAGTTGTGCAAAACAATTCAAATATTAAAAAAAATACAATTTAAAGTTTAACTAGGACTGTTCTTGAAATAATATAATATTTAACAGCTTTTTTCACACCACTAAATGCTTGTTTTATTTGTTATGTAATAAAAAATGTATTCGTATTAAAAATGCATACAAAATATAAAGTTTACTCAAAATTAAAATAAGTGATAAATCTTCCGCTGTTTTTGAAATAAGTTTATATTTACTCAATTATAAGTGAACATTCACTTATATTTGAAAACAAATCTCACTTATTTCATAAGTGGAAGACTTATAACTTAAGATAACTGAACATTTTTTCTTGTAAGTGAAATTCTGATTATTTTACAATTATATGCAAATGATTTTATACAATATCTGAATAAAATTACTTGCATATGAAATTATAGTATGCTACCGCATAAACATCTTGAATGAATTTAAGTTGTTTGAGAATTTTCCATTTTTTTTTTTTTTTAATGTTTTATCGAAATAATAATTTAAAACAAATAAATAACAATTTTTTATTCTGAATCATTTTTTCTGATGGCATCCAAGTTTTAATATGTTTTTTTTTATTTTCAGCTATTTTATTTGATTGATCAAGGAGGATTTCAAACCAAAGATACCATATCAATTTGTTTAAAAGAACTTATCACAGATGAAACTTTATTTGAATTTTCTTGGATAGGTGTTAAGCAAAATGGTATTACACTAAGATGGCCTCTACATCGTACCAAACTAATACAACTTATTAGAGGTATAATAATTACCTAATCTTTATAAATATAATTAATCATGTTAAAATTCATTAAGACGTGGAATGAGAATAACACTAGAAGTTCGGAGATTTATAACCCTCTAGAAGCTCTGACGAGGTCTATTAGGTTCTTTTTGTATTTTCAGTGTTCCTTTTGCTATTTTATTAATTTATTGTTAATGTTAATTGAATTTGAATATTAAACGCTTCGTGGAGGCACATGAAGTAAATAGCATTTACGTATGCCGAAAACGAGAATTTTATATATTTTAAATTTCATTTTAATTTCTTACAAATAATTAATTTTAAAGAAAAAGTAATTAGTAATAACGTAAAAAGAAAGTAACATACCTTTACAAAAAAAAGTTGTTATTATGGTTAATAAAACTAAATTTTATTACTAGAACTAACCATGGGGGACAAATTTGACCCTTTCGAGTTTTAACAAAATGCGCTGACTTGAAAGTACTCACAAAATATGAAGTCACAAAATTCCAAAACATTCGTTAAAAAAACTTGGTTATTAGTACTTGAATTTTAAATAAGGATAGATTTGATCCCTTCGGGATTCTAGTGCTAAATAATATGTTGTACATTTTTAAAATTTAATGTCCAAATTGGTTTTTGGCGCAAAAATTTGGAAAAAATTAAATAAATCGTTTAACATTCTACTAAATAGTCTATTGTGAAAAAATGTTTAATAAAATACTAAAAACGAATTTCACATTTAAAATTATGAAATATTATGTACTTTTCAGATGTAGTAGCCGGAAATCCTCTAATAAAAACAAAACCATCCGTGACGGTATTTGAAGAGGAAATGAAAAATTCTGTAAGAGTAGCACAGCAGCGTCATCGTAACACCTTAAAACATCATTCTCATCGTCAAAGAATTGTACTTCGAGAAAATCAAGTGTTTGGAGATGAAAATTAATCGTTTTTAAGAAAAAGACATAATCATAATTGCATTGTTATTATACTAGCAAAACTACTTGATAAAACATAAATCTGTGGTAATAAGGTAAAAGGGAATAATTGATATAAGCTGCTTAATAAAAGAACAACTTGTGAATTATTTTTCATTTATAAATACTTTATTTTAAATAAATATTTTTCTACAAATATGTTTTTTTCACGAAGAAAATCTTAAGAAACCTAAATTAAAATAAAAAAAAATTGCAAATAAAAATTATAAGCTTTAAAAACATTTTTCTTTTATAAGTACCAAAAAAAGCAGTTGTTCACTTTTATCTTATTACCTCATGACTGTTTTGATAGAAAATTTGTAATAAAATTATCAGTACATGTGCAACCAAAATGTCTCCATTATAAAAAACATAATACTAGTTAAATTAAAAAAATAGTAAAAAGAAATGCAAAATTAATATTATAATTTATTTTCTGTACTTTTAAATTAAAGAAAAAAGTCTGCGCTTTATACAAATGTAATGGAGCTACTTTGTTATCATTTAAGTACTTAGTTTGATGTTTTAGAAATATTTGTTCAAGAAATATTATACAAAATCAAAATAATTCAAAATAATATCATGTTTTTCCATAATATACTAAAAAATATGTTGCACGTGTCTATATACTAAAAAATAAGTTACATATTGTATCTATAAATTATTAATGAAAGATTTCAATAGCAAAACCATGTTAATATATGTTTTTAGTATATTTAACTATAAGTAATTAAAAACTTTATGAAAGTTAATGAGTCTATAAATAGCAATTCGCTTCGTTTTAAACAATTTTATTGTTTAATATTAGTATTTTTGAATTAAACATTTAATAAAATAATAAAATACAGTAAATGATTGATTTCCAGCTTGTAAAACTTCGTTACTATTCGAAAATGTCATTCGGAAAGAATGTAACTTGTTTTGCACATGATAAATAAAGCAGTTAGGAACAATTTTTATGCCATTTCTTTACGTTTATAATATTATCCTTCTTCTTTAATATTTAAAATTTTTTAAGATTAAAAATTCTATATAAATAACTATTTAAAAAAAAAATTATGCAAACTATTTACATAAATATCACAGCCCAATGAGGAGTTACATTTATGTAAATTTTGAGTAAAGTTTTTACATAAAATATACATAAAATTTATATAAACGTGGCTATTAGGGTCTCCATATACCTTAACGTTGTTTTCGTATATTTCATATATTTTTAAATCAAAACAATTTTCTGAAATGACCGTTGACTATACCTATTTTTAAAATGTAAATTAAAAGATAAATTTCAATTTTTAAAATTAAGATTTTCTAAACTATTATATCTATTTTACATTAATTTGATACAAGAACTATATTTATAGCAGGAAACATAAAATTTAATCCTATTTTTAATTTTTTAGTTTTTTGTGTGTTTCATCAAATTTTACTGATTGTCGTTAAAATTCAATTTTCCAAACATTAAGTTTGAATACTTCAATATTTGTTTTAATGTATAATAAAAAAAACATGATCAAAATGGACTGAAATATAGCATTTAAAAATATAACATTAGCTAAATTTAAAATTTGGTCTTTCACAAATTACTCAATTTCCATTGGTATTTTGCTCCAACTGTAAACAAAGACTATATTCAAAAATTTTACTTCCAAAACACCTCTATTACTCGAATAACTTTTCGTCAAATATCAGGTAAACTTTTGTTCAAAACAATTTTTAAAATAAATTAAAAATTTTGGTAATTACATTTTTCTTTTTTCTTTCCATTTTAAAATTATAATTTAAATAAGTTCTTAACCATAACAGATTCTCAACATTAATTTATTTTCTTGTCAAAATAATTGCATCTATATATAGATCAATTCTTCCAATTTACGTACTATTTCCTTAAACAAAAATCTTTTCACTTAAACAGACTTAGGATTGTCCACATATAAAATTGTTTATGCATGAAATATTATGTATATGATTTATATTCATATTACTGTTATAAAATTTCTTTTTTATCATTTTTAATGACTTAGTACACAGTAGCTCATCTATTTATACTACTTTTATGTTGTTTTGCGAAAATTACATATTTAAATCTAATAATTTCCATTTATTAATTCTTTAATGTCTGCATTGTTAGAAAACGAAATATGAAATTTAGTCTGCAATTAACTGAAATTGGTATATCAAACTAAATTTACATGTTAAGCAGACTTTGTAAACATTTGAACAAAAAATCTACAAAGAAAATCTTCAACACTCAAGCAGACTGTGAAACTCAAATAACTTTGGAAAAAATACATGTTTATTTTGGAGGAAGACAATACAAAAATAAATTAATTTGTACAGTCTATTATGATCGAGAATGTATTGACTTTTTTCTAATTGATATACAATTTTATTTAAACAGAAATCAATTCATACAGTATGGCCAAAGTAACCCCTCTCCTCGACCATTTAAACCAACTTTACGAGTCCCGAAAATTTACTGACATTGTCATTGAAGTCCAAGGGGAAAAAATCAAAGCCCACAAATGCATCCTGGCAAAAAATATTTGTCTCCGAGAAATGATGACCCAGGAAACAAAATTTTTGCAAATTAAAGTCGTCGAAGCCAAGACCCTGAAATCTTTTATAAAGTTCTTGTACATAGGTAAAGTGAGTGAAAATGAAGATCTGGAAAAACTCATGGACGTAGCCCGTATTTATCAGGACAGAGAACTGAAGCACTTTATCGTGCGTAAATTGTCAGACGGTATTAATATGAAAACTTTTCTTTATACGTTGAGATTTTCTATTCGCAATGACTGTGTGAGTCTGAAGCACGACGTCTGCCATTTTGTGGCAAAACATTTTGACGAAGTGCGCAAGATACCGGAATTTGAACATTTTCTTGGAGACAAAGAAACAGTTTATTTGATTTTCAAATCATTTAATCGACTTACTTTGGGTAATTTTTTAATTTAACTTTTTTTTTGTTTTAAAATAGACATCTAAATAATAAAATTTAATTTCTTTTTTTTTATTTCAGATCCTTCAATGGACGAGGAAGAATTTGTTTTGTATCATTTTCAAATATCTGGATCGAAGGTGCTTTATCAACCTTGCAAAGAAGTTACTATTAGAGATAAAACTTATAAAATCGATGTCACACCGGTGTGGAATCAGTCAGAACAGACTCTGGGATTCAAATTTTCAGAGACATTGCTGGTTTATTTTGAGATTGTTTCTTATTCGGCTAAGTATAATGACGTCAGAATACCCTATTCCAAGAGCGAGGAGGAATGGATGGGCGGATTTGACACGTGCCATTTACGATTAGAAAAATTCTTTAATACTGGAGTAAATCGAGACATTTATATAAAACGCAATGAAATATTTACGATTAGAATTGTAAAGAGGTCTTACAAGAAAGACAGAAGATTTTTGGAAGAAGTTAGCAAGATGTCGAAAAAAATGTATAATGGGCTTATATTCGAGTCAGAATAATTGGTTAATTTGAGGTTTTTTGGAATACATTTTTTAATTGCAATATGCACTTTTTTAATTGCATTATATATTTATCAAATAATTGGATTCCTAATTTGGTGTATTTAATAAGGATTTTTTTTAAAGAAAATTGTTTTATATGTATTCAATTTTTTGACAATGAATATATTTTAGACGTTGAGTACACCAGAATAAGGATTCTTATTCTGAATTTTTTAAACAACGAAAAACCAAATTTTTAATTGTAAATGAATTTAAATTTTTTAACTAAATTAAAAGTCTTTGAATAAACGAAACGTTATTGACGAATTGAAGAAGTTTGTATTAATAAAAGTCGAATAACATTTTTTAATAATACATTGAAATATAATTGTATTTCCTTAATTCTAGAATAAAATGGCATTTGTTTTTACATATTGATTGAAATTGTATTGAAAATATTATATTGTATTTTATAAATGTTTTATTTTTTAAAACAATATTTTAAATTTTGAATAAATCTGTGGTCTATTATTAGAATTGAATAAATTCATACTTTGTGACCTTTCAAAATGACAAGTTACATTTTGTTAGAGTCAAGTCGGGTAAAAATGATTAGTTTTTGCAAACTTTTATAACTATACTTAATACAGGTATCTCTCGTACAACGCGGTAGTTTGGTTCGGAAAAAACAGCGTGTTTTACGAAATCGCATTGTGCGGGACCTATGATATATGGAAAAATAGGGGTTCCGTTACAATTACTAAAATATTACATGTTTTTTCGAACCATTTTTTCTTATGAAACATAAAATCAGATTTATTATTCCTTTAAATCATACACAAATGATAAACTATTAATTATTTAACATTATTAAACGTTTTTAACAGTTTTAAATTCTAAATAATTTGTCAAATCAACATCAATATTCGAATAATGATCAAAATCTTAAAACACAGGTAAAACAATTAAAATTTGTCGAGATTTGGGCGCTTATTTGAAGAATGGATTTTCCCTAGAAAAGAAGCCAGTAATCTGTTTTTGTTTTCTGTTCTTTTCTAAACTTTTCTGAATCTCTCGGTAAGGCATCAAACAGTTACGCAGGCTTAAAACAAATTTTTCGCTTCGTTCCGATAAAGGACCCGCTTTTAAAATATAGTTCTCAAGCTGCTCTGCTAGTAAAAGACCTTCTTTTTAGTCTTTTAGTGCCTATCGATTGTCTTTTTCTTCCATTTCTTCATTATCGTCATCGTTTGTGGTATCATCTTTGTTGGCTGCCAACATTATCATTAAATCCTGCTCATTCAAATCTTTCTTATCTAGTAATTCCGCGACATTTTCGGCTATCATGTCATCAAACCCGTCGCCACCAATAAAACTTGCTAATCCAAATATTTCCTCGATCTGCGACTGTTGAAGTCTTCTGACATTTTCATTGACTTCCCGAATATCAGAAACGATCTCTGGCCAAATATTTTTCCAACAGGCGTTTAACGTTGATAGCTTCATATCTTTGAGCGCTGAAGAAATTACATCAAGTGCTTCTCGTATGGAATAAAGTTTCCACGCCTCAGGTTAACGGACTTTGTTTCCATCGTATGCTGTTTCCATTGCATACAGTGCCGGATATAATGAGCCTTGAAAGCCGAAATAATTCCCTGGTTGAGAGGTTGGATGAGTGAAGTGGTATTTGGTAGTAAGAATTAAACTTCAACATTAGGGTGATTTAAGTCTTGTGGATGACCCGGTGCATTGTCCATAAGCAAAAGAGCTTTGAAATTCAAATTATTGGTTCGAAAATAATTTTGCACATCAGGGATAAAAAAAAAAAAGAGGAAACTCCTACTTTTACAGATGCACGAATTTTTTCTTCATTTTTTTTGATTGTGCGAACGGTCGATTCATTTAGCACAAATGATTTTGCTACTTCCGAAACTTTCTTATTTACTAAAGAATCAAGAATCTTTATTTTTGTTTCAAGCGTGATGTAATTTCGCTTTTAAATTTCTTTTGCTGCTTTATTTTTTGTTGACATTTTAAAAAAATAAACTAAAATTTAAAATAACAACAAAATTATCAATAAAAAATGAAAAACCAGTAACATAATAAGAATAAACATTATACGTACTTGATTATATATTTTTATAAACCGCCAATCGAAAACTAAACAGTACCACAGAATTGTTATTTTTATAATAAAAGATTGTCAAACAAGAAAAACTTGGTATAAACATAATAACATGAAACTTTCTATATTGCTAACTTCACTCCCATTATCAACTGTACTGTCGTCGTGTAAGTCAGGTTAGGTCATGTTGCACATATAATAGTATATTACTTAACTAGTGGGAGAAGTAGAAGGCTTTCTACAAGTGAGAAAGATGGCAACACGAGCAAAGCGAGTGGTGCCATTCTCACGAGAGAGAAAGCCTCTACTTCTCCCACCAGTC
>JABFPM010002850.1:0-15602 GCA_022817325.1 Idris sp. 1 HC-2018
AAAATTTGCCGAGAAATTTATAAATTGTCAAATTTCAACATTGAAATAAATATGGCTAAACAATTATAAATTATTCGAATTAATATGATGTAAAACTCAAAAAACTATTTGTCCAGAAAAAGTTAATAATTCTTTAAAACTTTACATTTATTTTTGCATGCATCTTAATGATAAAAGGAAAAATTTACATGAAAACTTAAGGTATAACTTTACCATTAATTTTAACTCTTTTTTTAGTTAAACTTGTATTTACATTTTCAATTAAGTTAGCAAATAATCTAATTTTCAAAACTTTAAAAGTGGCTTATTATAATAATTATTTAAACAAAATTTTCAAGCATTAAAATAATTTAAAATATGATCTAAATACTACTTAGAAACAAGTTAATTTAAACAAATTTTTAATTATTTAGATTGAAAAGATTTTATTTAAAATATATTTTTTACTTGATAAATAATAAAAAGTCGCAAGTTGTTATATTTAAGAATTTAAAACTTTTTTTTCCAAGTGAACTTCGGTTTTCTACATTTTCAAGTTTAATAAATTAAAAAATGTTTGTATTCTCTTGTAAAATAAAACAAAGTTTAAAAAAAATTTAGATAATCATTACATAAAAATTTTACGATTTTTTGAAATGATCCAAACTGAAACGATGAAAGTTCCTCTGCTGCTGCTGTCCACTTGGAAAATTGAGAAAACCAATCGACGTCGCAATAACCGTCACAATTATGAATCTCCTAGATTTATTGAAACATACGAATATAAAAACATATAAAACTCGTATCTGAAAAATCATTTTACAATGATTACAAAATAATAATAGATAATACAATTTTACACGTTTGAAAACACTTATTATTTATTTAAAATTTAAATAATTAACTTCTTAATCTCTCTTAACTTTTTTTTCTTTCTTTCTCTCATTTCAAAAGTCGAGCAAGTAACAAAATAATTCACGTAGATGTTACACAGAGAAAACAAATTTTCAAATATAATTATCTTTAACTTTACGCTTCGGTTCGCAACTGACTAGTTGTAACTTTTTATGTAACAAAACAAAAAAAATTATTAGAGAAAAAAAAAATGAAAAAGAACTTTTTAATCGTCAACATTTACATTTGTAAAAACTGTGATCCTGCTTTAACAAACTGTCTATAGTACAATTCAAATCCACTTGTTACTTTGTTGGTCGCAAAATCTAATTTAATTGGAGTGTTTTTTTCCGCAGTTAAAAAAGCTACCCAATTTTGTCTCTTTATACTTCTTCCTTTTTTTGGTATGTTTTTTCATCTTATTTTAGAAAAACCTATTTTCAATTGGACATGATGTAAAAATAAAATCAATTTTCAATATTTTTAGGAACTCGATCATAAAATTCTGTGTCAGTTTTTTTTCTTTTTTTTTTTGGATTTTCATAATTTCATTTTTTCTGAAGTTTTACTGTTTTCGATTCAAACATCAAAATAAATTTCGACGGACACCATCTTGTTTTGTAAATGCAAAAAGGTTTCTAGTGTGTATACGTATATCTACATTGATGAATATGCATGAAATTCAGTAATTATAGTGTTACATGCAGTATTTCTCACGTATTTAAAGTAAAAATGATACTAACTACATTATCAATGATATTTATTATAAAGACATGGCCCGGTGTGCTTTTGACTATTTTCGTGAAAAAAAGCCAAATCTTTTATTTTATCTATTGTTTACCAATAATTCTCAAATTTTTCACGAAATTTTTCACTGAAGCCCATGTCTCATCTACGTAACATTAATAACAATGTTTCGTTAAGTTTGATAAACATTAGTTTCCTCATCTTTTGATAATTTCCAAAAATGTGCTTTAAATATATATATATATATATATGTATGTATAGATTGAGCCAAAAAATTGTCACACAAAAACCATCAAAAATTAAATTAAAATCCTTATCTCTATAATGTATAATTTGACATCCAAAGTTCACAACAAACAACGAAAAGTAGTCCTGAAATACGGACAAAAGCCGCCAGAGAGCGGTGTCACAAAAATGATGGAAAAAGCCCTTCTCCGGGAAAGTGGGAGGAAATATTCCAAAAGCCCCGCAATGGCGTCTTCTTGGTAGTGGCAGACGGCAGCAAAATGGAGCAATGATCCAAAAAAATTGGAAGAAAAACCCAAAAAACAAAAAAAAGGCTTCGCGAAAAAGCAGAGACACACCCCCCTCCACTTTACAAACACCTGTCTCTTTTTTTCAGACATTTTATCAGAATTTATTATTTCGTGTAAACGTTTATAATAATTATAATTTACAATTACGTTGGTTGATGATAAATACAAATAGAACAACGTAATTTCAGGGACAGGAAACGGGGGTGCTGGGCTTTTGGAAGTGTACATGTGTCTGTGTGTATATCTTTCTGTGAGATGGCGCTAGTGTCGTAAGAATTGTACGTGTGTATGTAGTATTTGATAAGTATAAATATGCAATGTTTTCTCTTTTTTCCAATTTGTCGATATAGCCATTTAATGAGCAATTCAATTCGGAAAAAGGCCTTTTCTATTCGAGAGAGAAATGATAACAAATACGAGCAGCAAGCGTACGTGGATTTCATTATTTGTGTGTGTATGTCTGTGTAAGGGTATATATATTTTTTTGCATTTTTGTATTTTTTTAATCCATTACGCATCGATTCATTGTATAAAAAAGAACGACTGCGCGAAACGAAGATCTCTGAAACGATGTCCAGGTGGCACTGGCGAACGCACCAGGTGGCGCCACCTGTTCTGGTGGCGCCAGCGGGAGCGCTCGAAGCGCCATCTAGATTCGATTTCGCGCGCAGTGTTAATAGACGTCGAAGGGTCAGTGAACGCGTTTTTTTATATTTGCTATTTTGTATACTGGAAGAGAGGAGAATGACCGGGGAGTGGGGGAAACAATGAGTCAGGAGAAACCGATCGTAGATGGCGCAACGCGAGCCGATTCCCGTGTTTCCGATTGAGCAAACTGTCTTGTTCGCGTGCTCCCGTGTTGTTGATATAATAAACACCGATATACACCAAAAGTAATCAACACGACGACAGCGAAACGTTTATTCCAACAGTTCGTGACCTTGGTGTAACTGTTTGTTGTATAAGTTAGACTGCTTTATCGAGAAAGCAGCTGTGTGAATCAGAGTGGCACACGTCAATGTTCAATGTATATAATATATATATTATATATACACATATATAAATTCATATACGTACGCAAACGATAAGGGGACCGGACATCTTTTTCTTTTTTTCAACCCACAGTTTTTAACTTGTTCTCACTTGTTTTTCTCAGTGTATATTGTTCGATCGAAGCGAACGTATAAATTGGAACTTCGAGTCCTTTTCCGCGACAAGAATTCAACTACGTTCTTTTTGTTTTACGATTATTAATTGTAAATGTTGATGGAAGAGAGACGGAACTGGGAGGGATGTGGGGTTAGCATCATCGGACGTAAAGAGGGCGCTTCAGTTTCGTTCTTCCGAGTTAAATCACTCAATAATTCAACGTGCACACTTAGTAATTGTTTTCTTATCTTTTTCTGTACGTGCGATTATCACTAACTGGTACACAATAATCTTTCAGAAATTTAACTTAGAAAATTGAACTGACATTGGACAATGTACAATAATGCATTAAATAGAATGTGTTAATTAATTTTCTCACTTCTGTTTGCGCATCAATAAACACGCCTTGTTTAATAAATTTAATCATTATATTCTGCCCTTTGCTAAATTTTACTCGTTGCAGTAAAGTCAAGTAAAAGTTATATTACGATGATTAAGCTTATTAAATATTCATTCGCGGTTATTATAAATTGCAAGCCCAAAACCATACAAAGTAATCGCGACTCCAAGTTCACTTTCTCACTTATATTTATTAGTTCCAAATCAAAATTTCGGGTTGTTTTTTATGTTTTTTTCAGTTGTTGTTTTTATTTAAATTGAATTCGTTTAATATTGGAATAATTGTTTTGTTTATTTCGTCGTGTGTGAAATCTCTCTCTCTCTCTCTCTCTCTCTCTCTCTCTCTCTCTCTCTCTCTCTCGCTCGCTCTCTCGCTCGCTCTCTCGCTCTTTATGACTTTCTCTCTATCTCTCTCACTCTTATAGTTTATTCTCGCTCTCACACTCACTCTCTAAAGAATTCGTCCTAAATCGTTCTTCCACGTCCATTGAACAATATATAGTGTTTTAGTGATCTCGAAAAATCTGATAAAACGTCGTCACGACAGTTTTTTGCCTCGATTGAATTTAATGTTGCTGTTGTTTTTTTGTTCTTAGTTTGCAAAATGGCCGACCCCTCGTCGTTTGTTTTTGTTTGTTCAGTTTAAGTTGTTCGTTTGGTAAAACTCTGTTTTCGACGAGAGGGCGTCCAGTTTTTTAATTAATACAATAATGCTTTTTAATATCAAATCGATTGGAAACCAGTGTGTCTATGGCAGCAATACGATGTTTCAGCTTTTCGTTTGTCTTTCTCGCTTTTCTTGAAGTAGTATACTTTGTTGTGATTTTTTTTCGAAAAAGGAAATCAGTAACACGGGACGGAAGGAAAAAAGAAGGGGGATGGGGAGTATTTTCTGAGCGATGGCAGGACGGGGAAGAGGGAGTGAGAGGGTAGGACTTCGAGAGAGGGAGAAATGATGAGAGGAGAAGCACGCTGGTGGTGGTTGGATAAGTGAGCGTTTTTTTGTCTTTTTTTCAAAGGACGAGGGAACGATAGAGAATAGGATGTTCTTATTAGGTTAAAAAGGGGGGAGGGGGTAGGACGTTAAGCTTAGGAGGGTTAGTTGTTGTCGCCCTCCTGTGGTTCATCGCCATCGCCCTGCGTGTCACTGGTCCAGAGCGTAAGGTTATCACGCAACAGTTGCATGATCAGTGTTGAATCTTTGTAACTGTCTTCATTTAATGTATCCAGCTCCGCGATCGCATCGTCGAATGCCTGAAAATTAATTTAAATAATTCAAAAACAAAATTATTAATTTTTTTTCTAAATACAATTAAATACTTTCAAATTAAAAGAAAGTCATTTTTTAAAATTATTGCAAGAACCTTGATAATTGACATACAATTTTAAAAGACAAAGAATGTTGTTTAAAATAAGTGTAACATTATAAAGTATAATTAAATATAGAAGATTTATAAATTGTAATTAAATATAGTAAATTTATAAACTATGTTAAATATTTTTTCAGAAAAAATTACATTTCTTCTTTTTTTCTCAACTGAACAAATATGGTCAATGATAAAGTACATTGTTATCTTTATTAGTTCAAGATATAACGATATTATTATGTTTCTTGCAAAATCAACTTTTGAATTTAAAAAACCTAAATAACAATAATTTATTTATTGTAACAACATTTTTCTTCTCAATAAAGTCAAATATTAACATAATTTATATTATAAATCAACATAATAATTATATAAATATAACATGCAACAGTCGGCAAACGTTGATTAGTGGCACATTCAAAGAACATGAGATGACACTCAATTTGGATCAACTAATAATTGTCATATATTATTTGTTACATTATTATTATTAAATTAATATATGCACAATTAATTATCAATCAAATTAAATTGTACTTGAATTTGATAGTATTTGTGTTCATTCAGTTAGTTGAGATTTACGTTGCAGCAGTTATCTCTAAATTAGTCAAACTTCAAACGAAAAGTCTTATATTAAATAATTCAGAAACATCTGAACTAAACTACATCAAAGAAAATATTCATATTAAAATAAAGAAAAGGAAAAATAAAATTTCAACTAAAGTGCTTTCCGATAAAAAAAGTTTTATGATTGGAAACATGATTTCTTTCATCATTTTTATTTTTAAAACGTAAAAACTACGTCGAACATTTGCATAAAAGTTAGAAAAACTGTTTGATTTCAAATCTAAATTTTATATTTTCTTTTTAAAATTCTTCTTATTGTTTAATATAAAACTCTAATTATTTTGTTTCAAAATGTTGTTCCGGGCAACAAACCACCCTGACCTGTTTTGCCAAATGACAGGCCCTGGCCGGAGATGTGATAATTTCGTAATAAAAAACGGAGAAGTTGAGAGCTAGGCCAAGTCTGATGGGGTGTGTGGGTTGCATTTTTGTTTTCGCAATGTCAAACGCCTCTTGGTACGCCTTTTGCGAATCCTCGACGACTGCTGCAACGAAATATGAACAAACTATTCAGCCATAACTGTTTCTTTTACTTTTGTGTCTCTTTTTTTCTACAAACATGTCTAAGAATTTGCCACCAATGTTCTCAGCGTGTTGCGACCTGAAAATATATTTTCCATTGTACCTGTTTAGCCAGCTGACAGGCTTTGTCCGGAGAATTGAGAATCTCATAATAGAAGACTGAAAAGTTTAGTGCAAGTCCTAGCCTGATCGGGTGGGTTGGCTGCATTTTCGCTTTGCTAATTTCAAACGCGTCTTGATACGCTTTCTGGCTGTCGTCTACCACGGCTGTTATGTATTTTCATTATTTTTTTTTATTTTAATTAATAGTCAAAACAATTATAAAACACCATTCGTATAAAATTTAAATTTACTTTAATTATTTATAGTAAAAATAGTTGTACTAAAGATATGCTTAAAGTAAGTGATTTAAACTATACAAATGGTTTATTTTTTTGGTTTAAAATTTATGACAAAAGACGAGCAAGATTCAGCTGCACGTGCACAAGATTCTCCAACAATGCACGCAAGATGTGTCAGAGTACGTTGAGCGGAACATCTGCCAGGAGCAGCTGTCCTTAATCAAAGATCGCGAGAAAGTGGCGCAACGTTTTTCTTCCGATTCAAATAAAACTCACATTCCTCGAGACAGTTTTCATACTACACAATACTTTATATCGTTGCCAACACTTATAAATTAACTTTTATCGCGCATAAAAAACATTATTTATTATTATAATTTCAAATAAATCAATTTAATGCAATTTTTTAATCTTTGAAGCAAATTTTTGTTTTCTTACGAGAAAAAAGTATTTTTTTCACTATAAAAAGAAGGTTGTCTTGCTCGTTTTTGTTTGGTAATTGAAAATACAAGAAAAAATAAGTCCACAAACCGTTTCTGGTTTCGCCGGTGGCAACTTCCGCGAGATACCTATAGTAATCTCCCTTCATCTTGAGGTAGAATACTTTGCTCTCGGCGTTGCTGGCCTTGGGGATAAGGTACTTGTCCAAGAGACCCTAAAAAGTAAATATAAAGTTCAAATTTGTGAATTTTTACAGAATTTTTCTGCTTTATTTGTAAAAACGCTTCTATTTTAAAAACAAAAAGTTCTTGATTTTAAATGTTTGAACTGTTTATTTGAATAAACATTAAATTGTTTTACAAAATAGAATCGGTCTAGTTGGAAAGATGGCTTACGATACGCAAATTACCTTTCGTTTGTAAATTATTCATGGAGTATTGTTTTACAGTATCGATCAATATGAAATACACGTTCGATAATTCGACGTTCAATTATATTTAATAAAGCATAAATAGTTGATGCTCGAAAATTTATTTATGATTATCAAGTGTGGAGAACTTATTGGCTTTCAGCGGAGGAGTTTTTAATATAGTAGTCACCCTTTTATTTTAAAACGCATATAAAAATAAAACTTTTATCATACGTAAGATGTAAAATTGTGTATTACACGATACCATTTTCAAAAGAAAAAAAATAATACACCTACGCCACCAGCAGACTTGTTTTAAAATTTCCAATTAATGTTTTTCAATTATAAACTTTATATAAAATGCATTATACATTCTTTATATAACATAAATTAATATTCCATTAAAATATTCTGAAGAAGAGAATTTTTCTTGTTCTCTCTCAACAAAAAAACTCATTTCCTAAACCAAAGTTGTTATAATAAAATAAACGGGTGCTTTCAATCTAAAAACTTTTATTGCATTATTCAAAGTGATTTCCTCTGGGTGATAAATCTTCATTGATGAAAAGTTGGATAAAAACGACGATCAAAAGTTCATTGATAAAAAGCAGTTTTCACATTGCACTCGGATTTCACTCATATTTCAACGGCAGATACAATCTGACCCAAATGCAGTTGTCCAATTAGCGAAACCCAAGTTTGCACACTTCGTACGAACAATGTTAGAAGTAAATTATGAAACTGAGCTTTTTTACATTAAAAAAAATAATAAAAAAATAAAGAAATAAAAAGTAATCGCTGCTTTAAATTTTTTTTATTGACAAAATGTTCTTAACATAATTTTATACATAAAAAATAGATCATCAAACTTGGTGAAAAATAAAAAAAGTTACAATGGAGAATCGTAATTGACTCGTGTGGAAATTCAATCTCTGGTGCATCTCATTCAGGTGTCATGGCAAAGACAGTAAGACGATCTTGTAATGCAGAACAAGTTTCTACGGCGAGTCGCGTCATTGTGATTGTGCATCCAGAAATAATAATGTTACGTCCAGAATAACTCTCTGTCTGACAAACTTTTTTCCCTTTTTTTAAATAAAAATTATTATTTAAAAAAAAAAAATTATTAAAAAAAAAACAACACACTGTCCCTGATTTAACCTCAAAAGGGTTATTGGAACGTAAAAAGTGACCTAAAAAGGATCGCCAAAAATAGCCAGTGAAGTTGCCATAAGAGGAAGTGAAATACTCTTCTAAGAATCAAATCTAAAATCGACCCGCAGAATGGCGGAACTATTGTATATATATATATATATGTGTGTGTGTGTGTGTGTGTCACGAGTGCAACGACCCCTGGATTAATATTTTGTTCATGTCAAATGTTGTGCGTGATTGAACGTAGTAGCAATCAAAGCTAAGAAAAAGAAGTAAAACTACGATCACTTTCTTCTTTTGTTTGAAAGAAGGAGATGAGCAGAGAGAGAGAGAGAGAGAAGATCGGCAATGTCAATGGTAGACTTTTTTCAAACTGCTCGACGGATATATGAAATACTTGTTTCCAAAGAAAGAAAGTTCCTAAAAAAGTCTTTTCCTTTTACTTTTTTATTCTCAACTTTTCTTTGTTTAATTCCCCTTTTTTTAAAATTGTACTTTACACGATTAATTAATTATTCTAATTATGTTTTGCTTTTTTAATTTTTCTTTACTTGTTTAAAAGATACAAATTCATTAATGTTAAAATAACATTTTATTGAATTAAAATTTATTTTAAGATAAAAAAAAAGCAACCTGTTTTATTATACTGGTATCATGAAAAACCGTTATTTAATCGAAAAAGTGAACAATAGAAGACGTACAACAAAGATTTTCACAAACAGATAATTAAATGTTAGTTTATTACAGCCTTCAATCCAGATTTTAATTTGTTAGAACGAGAGAAATCAATATGCGCAGTTAAAGTTGTCGGGGAGTTTTCTCAATAACTCCAAGTGTAAGTATGTGTGTGTAAGAAAAGGTGTTGATAATTTGTTCTCTTACATAAAACAAATGAGAGTTTCTGATTGCTTTTAGTTTTAACTTGTAATTTCATTATCTCAGCTGGAGTACGTGCACTAATTTTTAAAACCATAATATCGACTCAACTCAATAGTCAATTAAATACGTTTGATATTAGTATACACCTTATTTTTGTCCAACCTAAAGAGTATTTGAAAAACTTCTGTGTTTTAAATTTTTAGATGTTTTTCAGCAAAATGAATAGCTGCAACTCTTAATTAATATGAGAGCAATTATCTTGAAGATGATTTTTCTTCAAAATCCACACTGTTACAATTTGTTTTTTCTGCAGAATCTTAAATACTCTTCTACTAATGAAATTAGTAATTGAAATTTTGCTGCAAGTGGCAACTTTTATATAATTATTTCCGAACAATTAAATTCGCTTTAATTTTTTTTTTAAGTTAACTTTTTTTTTCTTCTTTAAAGTTGTTAAAAAAATGTGAAGTCAACCTACCAGGACATCGTAACAGATATCACGTAGTTCCTTTTCGACCTTTTCTCGGTATTCCTTGGCCATCTGCTGTTTGCGCTCTGAGCCCTCGGTCTTTTGCTCAATAGAGGAAATGACTCGCCACGAGCTACGCCTCGCGCCAACAACGTTCTTGTACGCCACCGAAAGCAGATTTCTTTCTTCGTTTGATAATTCCACCCCCGTCTCGGTAACAGCTTTCATCGCTGCTGCCATGTCGTCGTACCTTTCCGCCTGTTCGGCGAGCTTTGCACGCTGCACCAATTCTTCTTTGTCCACAGACATTGTGTCGGCTGTAAAAAGACATAAAAATGCAATCGTTTAGTTTTCAATTTACAAATTTAATTATTTAACATTAAAGTTCAATTTTTTAACTTAAGCACTAATTGGTAACATTAAAAGTTTAAAGTAAAAATTCAATTTTAAGCTTTACAATTACATTTTGTATTTACAGTTTCATTTTCAGATTCGACATCAAATTTTCAACTTGTATGTCAAATTTCAACGATAAACTTTCTAATTCTATTTACTGAAAAAACGTTATTTTCAATTAAGTAATTCACAGTTTTTCAATCAATAGCCCATTTTTTATGCCTCTATCAACTGGATCGTTAAAGTAAAGCGAAATGTCTATTACTATCAAACATTTCCGGATAATAAACGTTGTAGTGCGTCATTTGTAAACTGTTAAGAGGAGGAATATCATCAAAATTCCTGCACACAAACCGAAGAAAATGAGCTAGCCATTTTAAGCCTGCCAAGTAATTCCTCGACCAATCATAATAGAATATTTAGTTTCAAATTTTGCCCTCTTAATTATTTGCAAATTATTATAATTTTCAAATTATAGATGTTTATCTTGAACAATTCAAGGGCCAAGGCTAACTCTGCTCAAGTCAATTTAGATTCAACAGTGATTAATTAATCAATCCGAAGACTCACTGTTTACATTAATTAAATGCAACACAAATGCCATCTATGTTACATTTGAAGATCAATTAATCGACCAATGGCAAACAATTATTTTGCTCAAAAAGCAATGCTTTTTTGTAAATGCTTCTCGTTTATTATTTTTTTTTAATTACTCTTAGTAACCTTGACCTCGAAATATAAAACGTTTGACCTTAGGTGAGACGATTTTCCCCCTCACTTTGAGGTGTTTGACGAAGGTCACTTGCAATTGATGACCGGTCTTACAACATTGGGGTGTAATTTGATCCTCTCTTTATAGGTCCAAGTTTATTTTGACCTTGAAAATGAAAGTTTTCTTCCTTCTGAACAAAAATAAAATTGCGAGGAAAATTTGAAAATCGGTAGGGTGCGATGACTCATTAAAAAATACAACTCGTCACTACTTCCGGGAATAGGTTGCATTTACAATCGATGGATTTCAAACAATGAGTCATTGCCAATTGATCCCGATAAACGCATTTTATTTAGAATTATCAGGTTGACCCATATTTCATAATTTCAAAAAAAAAACTATCCATTTTTCTAAAGCAGTTTTTTCTTTCAAAATAAATATTTTTAAAATTAAATTAATTTTTGACATCTAAAATAGATTTTTGTATTAAAATAAATTATTTTTTCTCTATAATATCTTTTTTGTTTTAGATGAAAATTATTTTACTTCAGAATATATCTGAATCACGTTTTTTTTTATATCTCGACTGTAACGTGTCTTAACTTGAAATAAGCGGATTACACGAGCAGGCGCCATTTAAGTTGAACAAACATAAGAATCCGAGAGACGGCAGCGCACTGGCTTCCGGCTTCATTTATGCGCTTCCGCTCGAGCTCGCCACCACTGCGGATGCGACGATTGTGCGACGTCGTGTAAATTTTCATCCTGCTTAAGTGAACCTATCCTTGTGCTCAGGTTACTCTAATGCGTCGCACGCGTTTTTAGATTCAATTTTGTTTTAAGTCAACGATTAAAGGTGACATTGAAATTCACCGACACAATTGTCATTAAACCATTTATCCAGGGTTCTTGAAGACAATTTTTTTTCAGTAAAACATGAATTTAATTTTTTTTTTTTTTTTCGTTTTCGAAAATGTTTTTTTTTTTCTTAAATAATGGTCGACATAAATGGGTTAATTTCAGAGACATGGTAGCTAATTTATGAACGAATATAACTCTCGGCAGAAGTGACACGGACATCATGCACAAATTTGAATAAATTCACGACTGTTACAAACCCGGAAATTGTTCTGTATCTCATTTCAATTTCAAGGCTTGAATTTTATAAAATATAAATTAGCTGTAAATTGTAATTGTATTCAAATTGTAATTAGAATTAATTTATTCAAAATTTGTAATAACAAGTTGTTTCATTTTAATAGAAAAAAAACTTGTTTGCGATTAAAAATAGTCATATAAAAGTGTACACTGAGGTAAAAATAAAAAATAAAATAAGCATTGTTATAGCTGGCCACAAAAGTACCAACAAGATAACAAACTTTTTTTATGAAACTTGTTAAAAAGTTACGCTCGATCGATGAAAATGTTGCTACTCTTAGCTTAATTTTTATAACTTCAGGTGTCTACTTTTTTTTTCTCCTTTCTTAAATTTATGATTACATTAACTTTGTATTTCGTTTAAAAATTTTCCATGAAAATAAAGTATACATTTAGAAAAAAAAACTTAGTCTTTTTTATTTTTGATCCAGTTTTAACATGTAACAAATTCCAGTGTGAATTTTTTCTCAGAATTTTCCATTAATTTAGAAAAGTTTAATTTTGTTAGTAATTACTCGACGTATTTCGGAATTTTTTTTCTAACAGTGAATTCCAGAAAGTTTATTCAAATTAAAACAGTAATATATTTTAAAAAAGGAGGGGGGGGGAAGGTTTAAATTGCTGTAATTTAAACTTGAAAATTAGATTTGAAGTTTATGTTAAACGTTTATTGCTGATAAAATCAAACTGTATGGTTATCTTTATTGACACTATAAAAGTTTCGTAAAATATAGTACCTTGTCAACTGACAGAACGGTAATGCTTATGCACACTAAATTAATTTTTAAAATTAAAAAAAAAACATATATCTAAAAATACACGCATGAAATATTTTAAAAAAGTTAAGGCTTCAAACTTAAAATTTTGTCGAGAAATTATCAAGATTAATTTCTAAATTCAAAATCTAACCTAAAAAAATTATTTTTGTGGGTTAGCACGTGCTATCTGGCGACCTCGAGACACCAAAAAAGCTGTCGCTGTGACAAGTGCGCAACACGCTTTTATCATTACTCTATTTTTGATAAACAATTGATTATGAAAAGCAGTGCTGCCAAAACAAAAAGTTTAACATCATAATAAAATCAAAACACCTGAAATAATCTTGCAAATTTGGTTCGAAATTGTTTACTCTTTATAGTTATCTGCAGTATGACGTCAATGCGTTCATTAAAAAAAATCCAATTGAGATAAAAGTTAATATTAAATTTTTATATTAGAATAAAAATAAAAAAATAAATTTTATTGTAAAAAATGTATTAAATTGACTCTATTAAAGCTGTTAGCTTCATCTTTAAATCTGAAACAACTCAGTTTTTTTAATTAGACATCACGATATCAATTTTCATTTTCATATTAAATGAAATGTCATTACGATGAAGCGTACTGTGACGTCATTCTGTAGTTATTTTGTTCAACGATGTTGCATCAGATAGTGTTGAAATTTTTTAGATTTTATAATTTTTGCCAAAATAAAAGCCGGCGCCTTTTGAGGTTATATTCGTTCACTTACTAACATTTAGCACACACACATTTTTGGATTATAAAAAAAGTCCAATTTTGAGGTTAACTCTAAATGTATCCCTAATTTTGTTCTTAAAATTTAGTAGATAAATCCCAGAATTTGATTGGTCAAACCTAAAATATGATTGGTCTATCCAAAAACTAAATTCTTCGATCCTGAATTTCGATTAGTTAATCCTGAATTTTGATTGGTCAATCCAAAACCACTATTGGTCAGTCCTAAATTTTGATTGGGCAATCCTAAATTTCAATAAGTCACTTCTAATTTGTGATTGATCGGTCTCAATTTTCAGTTGTTTCGATCCAAAATGTCGATTTTTGCATTTCAAAATAACAGCACCAACGGTTTTTGCGTCGCAATCACGTCGAGATCGATATTACGTTGCGCGAGGAGACCGGCCGCCAGAAATAACCCGGAAACGCTTCTCTCTCCACCCACACCTACCTATTTCGGTTTGCAACTACTAGAAAGTCTTTAATTTTGTTTTCTTTTATTGTTTTGCGCGCGACAATGGAGGGCGCGGTCCGCTCGTTTTTCGCTCACTGCTCGGCGGCAAATTCGGGCCTTTTTCTCTCGATTTCACGCCGGTCTCGCTTTATCATAAGAGTTACTGTCTCTGTTGGGCAACGCCAGTTGACATGTCTCAACGACCACTCCCGCGCGTCGACTGAACCGGCAACATCGCCTGACGACGCGCGAGCCGAGCGCCCCGCTCGCCGATCGTATTGATCGTCTGACTCCCGGCCGGCGGTAACGAGCGCGCGCAAGCGCGCACCCTGGGTGGGGCAGTGGCGCGCGCAACCCAAAGCCCGTCCCGGGTCGACATGGCGGACAAATGCACCCTTTTTATTGTCAACCTTTTTTTTTATAAATCAATTTAAAACGTTGTTTATAAATATAGCTAATTATGTTTCGATTGAGAATATCAACAAAACTATCTAAAGACAAATATAAAAATGGAATGTTTTTTTTAAATGAAAAAAAAAATAGTTGAAATATTAGTATTTTTTACAGGGACTCTTAAGAGCGTGTATGTTATAGCTTTAGTCATTCAGTATTACCACATTAATTACGACTTATATTAATGCAACGTTATTTTGCAACGACATTTTGACGTATTTCAAAACATTTCGAACGAACAATATCAATTGTAAAGAACACTTTATTAACAGTATATTTGAAAAGATTTTGTAAATATGTCGTGCTGATATTAGCTAAGCCAATGCATAGTGACATATCTATTACCATTTTATTCAGAAGATAAAAGTTGTAGATTTTATTTGGCCATCGAAAAATGTAAAATGTATTTTATTTTATAACATTTTTGACATATCTAATTTAATTTTGCTTTTTACGACTTTTCTTTCATATTTGGTTTAACATTACATTTGAATATCAAAATGATGAAGTGAATTTTCTTTATCTTTTTCTTTTTAACATTTGATATGCTTTAAGCCACATAATAACAATGAAATTAAAATTTTTATTTTGCTTTTAAATATGATATTAATAAAAGAAAAAATTAAAAAATAATAGCATGACAGAAAACAAGAATGATCATTTTACTGAAAAAGATATATTTCATATTTTTACTAAAAAAAAATAAGAGAAAAAATAACTTTTTCAGAAACGAAACAAATAGAAGCTCTACCACATTTTCATGAATATTTTGTTCCCATGTTTCCATACCATTTTACAAATAAAAAAATTCAAAAATTTTGCTATATATTATGTAATGAACTAAAATAACTTTCAAGTACAAATGTCTTGAGAATAATAAAATAAAATTACAAGATCTATTTTTAATTTCGAAAAAAAAGAACAGAAGAATTTTAAAAACTTAATAGCTTTTAAATAAAATTTTTGTGCATAAAAACACAATATTTACTGACTGTTAAAT
>JABFPM010002851.1:0-15601 GCA_022817325.1 Idris sp. 1 HC-2018
TTAGTAAGCTTATGTGGACTACTTTTTCATTCTTATTGAGATTTTAATAAAATTATTAGATGTCAAAACAGAAATATGTTCACAATTGAAGTTCACAAGAAAAAGTATTTTTTATTAAACTGGTATTTTTGATGAGTTTTATGGTTGAAACAATACAATTAAATACAATTTTGAGTATAATCTCATATTATGTTATAATATTAAATATAATGAATATTTTATTAATTTTTTGATTTTAAAGTACTATCAAAATACTGTAAAATTATCGTTGATTCTTAGTTCATTCAGACCTCAGAATTTTATACAGCTACGCACCTTAATGAAACCCATTTAAAAATTCAATATTGCATGCGTGTAAAACGCCAAGAAAAAAGCTGGAAACTTAATAATAGTATGTTTTGTAACAATGGAGCGAAGGGCCACTTCGCGAGACCGATTTCTTGCTCCAGTCGACTTGAGCATGTTTCTTGCTTTACTTTCCATTTTTTTTGCTCAATTTACGTGTATTTTTGATTTGTGTTATTTTTTTAGCCTTTTCTACTTCTTTCTGTGCAGCTTTTTGAGTTTTTTCGGCTTCTTTTTGTGGAGCTTTTTGGGCCTTCTCTACTTCTTTTTCTACTGCTCTTTGAGTTTTTTTTGCTTCGTTGTGTTTTATTTGTTGTGCTTTTTTTATTTTTGCTTCTTCTCGATTTTTTTTTCTTTTCAGCTGCTTCAAGTCTTTGCTGTTTTCTTTCTTTTAATTCGTTTTCTTTTTGCATTTTTTCAGTCTTTTTCTTTTTCTTCGTAGAACTTTTGCCAAGCATCTGAAGTAGGGACACTAATAATTTTTTTTTATTTTTCCGTTTTTTTAGTTCCCGATTTTGTTTTTGGCCAAAACAGAGCATCTTTAAATACTTGTGCACTGAAACAGTCACATGTGAATTCACACTATTTTTCCGTCATTGATAACCATAAAATTACCAAGTATTTAGGAAAAATACATAACTTCGTGCGAAATTACACCACTTGCTGTAAACAAGAAAAACATTGAATCAAATCATACGCTGTGAATTTATGTATCACAACGTGAATTTCCGAATACTAATTGATTATTCCACAATGCGTTGTGAACTTCCGATTTTTGCCGCTACGGGCCGCCACATTTTTGTAAATATAATATAATAAATCATAATAATTTGAAAAAAATTGAAATAACTCCATTGAGAATGAACTTAGAAGAATATTTATTTCATTTTATTTTTTGAAATTTTATAATTTTATTTAATTTTTATAATATTAAAAAAAAATATAAATTATATAATATATTAGGACTTTATAAATAAATAGAAAACTATAAACATGATTTTTAAGGGATATATATAAAAAATATTATTTCTCAGTAGGTTTTAACACAGAACTTTGATGTGAGGAATCCAAAGCACCTGAAAATGGCTCACTGATTGGAATCGCAGGTTCAGGGGTTTCTGTTGGACCATTTACACAATGCGGTTTTGCAATAACCGAGCTGGGTTCTTGCAAAAATGCAGTAGAAAACGGAACTAGTGCTGATTTTCTCGATTCAACCAAGCTAGGCCTATTTGGATCAGTCTCCTATAATTTTATACCGTTTTCACAAATATCATTTGCGTGGTAGAATCTCTCGCGTCCATTCGCGTATACAATATAAATAACTGGACTTTTACGTAATATAATCTTCCTCGGCCACCATTTAACATTTTTGTCGCCAATGGCTCCTACAGAAACTGATTGGTCCGGTACATAATCGTTAATCTTATGATTTTTCGTCTCACAGGACGATTTCTTGTGTGAGTAATCGGGCTTTAACATTGATAGCTTAGTACTAGGTAAATGCTTTGAAACAAGTTCTGCTGGAGAAAAGCAAGAGTGCACGCAGGGAGTGTTTCTGGCGTAAATTAAATATTTAGCTAATTTATATTCGATGCTCGACTTTTTAATACATTTATTTACTGATTGAACACACTTTTCGGCCGCTCCGTTGCTTTTTGGATGGTACGGAGGGCTGTGTTCTAATAAAATTCCGTGATATTGACAGAACGAAGAAAAATCGCTAGAATTTAAAGGTGGACCGTTGTCCGAAACTAGCTTTTGCGGGTACCCCAAGATACTACAAGTAAGCACCAGTTTGTCCAGTGTGATTTCGTAATCTGTATCTTTCATAATGTGGGCGTCCACCCAATTCGAAAAAGTGTTAACAACAATCAATATCTTATTTTCGTTAATAACTAGAAAATCTATATGTACTCGCTTCCATATGCGCGAGGTATCATTCCAACTGAGTAAATTTTAGTTTTACCTTTACTTTTAGGGGCGTTTCGCAAAAGCTGGCAAGGCTCGCACTCGCGTACAACTTTTTCGATGTCATCGTTCATATGCGGCCAAAATAAGTAAGAACACGCAAGCATTTTCATGTTGACCATGCCGGCGTGGCTTTCTTATAACAACTGTCCGACTTCGCAGCGCAATTTTCCCGGAATTACAACTCTGTTTCCGAAGCGAACACAACCGTTACTTATGGACAGCTCGTACCTTTTCGAAAAGTACGGTTTTAAGTCTGTATCGCTTATGTGGTCTAGCCAACCCCTTTTAATAAGGTCGTAAACCTTACTAAGAACTGGGTCTTTTGAGGTTTCTTTCACAATATCCAAGCTTGACAACGGCTCATGAATTGATATCTGCAGCACTTCATCGTAAGTTTTATCCTCAACCGGTAAACGAGAAAGCATATCCGCGCATTTAAGGTTTGCTTTTAATACTAACTTGTAATCGTAATAGCTAACGTAATATTCCGACCAAATAAATTGTACATCTAGCCGAAGAAGTCTGTAAAGCGGGTTTAAAACTGTACTGAGGCTAGGAAGAAATTTACAGTAAAAATTTAACATTCCCAGGTAGGACTACAATTGGGTTAACTTCTCAGTAACTGAACAAATTACAATCGCATCCATTTTATCATTTGTAGGCCTGATACCGTCTTGATGAATAATGTGAACAAAACTGAACGAAACTCTCGAAGAATTTACATTTGTCCAAATTTATTTTTACATTAAACTCAGCCATTCTGGCAATGGCTCTAACCTGTCACAATGTAAACAAATGTCCTTTGCACTCTTACATACTTTCACTGGTAATAATCAAGTCGTCGCGGTAACAAGAAACCTTCTTAAGACCCTTTATAATAGTGTCCATGACTGCTTGGAATAAACCGGGAGCGCTAGAGACTCCGAACGGAAGCCACTCGACACAAAATAAACCCCTATGCGTACTTTTTGTAAGAATGTTTTTTGACTTTGGGGACAATTAAGCTGTGTAAATGCCAAAGATAAATCTAATGTACAGAAAGCTTTGCCCCCACCCACAGCAACAAAAATATCAGTTAACTGAGATATCGGATAAATATCTCTTTCAATATTTGGATTGACCGTGGTTTTGTAATCGCTGCATAGACGTATGTCTCCACCCTTTTCTTCCACGACAACTAACGGAAATACACACTCACTAAAGCGCACGAGAGACCACAGCCCACTTTCGATGAGCGCGTCGATTTTTTTGTTTACATCAGGCAATATTTTGTAAGGTACATCGCAAGCCTTTTTTAAATACAGGAGTGGCACCCTCTCACAGTACAATATTTGCTTTGAAATAAGAAATTTTCGACGTACAAACTTTTGAAAACACCGAAGAACGACTTTGCGGCAATTCACTTAATATATCAGAAACGATTAAAATACTATGAATAGACAGTAATGTACCTCGCCAGTCAGGCTGTAAATGGTCGAGCCAGTCCCTTCCCAACAACGGATTTGTCAAATCCTCTTTAATAATAATAAAAGACAGTTTTCTTGTCAAAGAATTTAGTGTAACGTCGACGATAGATTGGCCAATTACGTTGAAAAAATGACCCAAAGTCGCTTTTAAATAAACATTGCACGAAGCAATATGTAAACTATTTTCAAAAACTAATTCGAAGTGTTTATAAGTCAACAAAGTGACAGCTGCGCCAGTAGCGACCTCGAAATTTACAACATTATCTTGCAGACGCAAAGTTTTGATCAAGCCCGGGCTAGATTTATTAACGTTTACCTCATACACCCGGTTCACTTGTAAGCAGCACGCCGGACATGTACAGACTGGAGTGACGTCGTGAAATTGTCGAACTTAACTATGAACTTGATTGACAGGGAAATAACACGTCGTACACTTGCAGACAGTAAAGCCCCCTTGGACTGGACGAACTTCCGCCGGATGACCTTCGGCTAGACAAGCCCCAGCTGGATGAGTCCCCACAGACTCGTGTGTTGCGACGTTTCCTTCTTGCAGGTGGTTGACGTGCTTTGCCTCCTTCTTGCAGAATTTTGCGTAATGCCCTTTTGTTTGGCATTTGTGACACGTCACGTTCAGCGCTTTGCAGCTTTTCATGTGGTGGCGGCTCCACTCACCGCCACAACGAATACGTTCGTTTGTGTTGGATGCTGACTTCCCTTGCTTTGTATTGCCAGATTTTTTTACGATCTTTTCTTTATTTGCAGCCACTTTGTTGACGCCCACGTGCTCTCTTGCAGACAAAGACCTCGTCTGTGCCGCGGCAAGCTCGATCGATACAGCGATTTTCACTGCACTGTTGAACGTCAATGTAGATTCGATAAGCAATTTTTGCTGCTGAGACAAAGACTTCAATATTACGCAAAATTGTGTAATTAACACGTCTGGTTTTTGCGTACGTTTGTGAAAACGATAATGCTCCGCAATGATGCACTTTTGAGGAGCGTAGTAGTCAGTCAAAGCCTTTTCGAGCTCGTCATAAGATTTTTCTAATAGTTTCTGTGTCACCAAAGAATTGCGCAGTATGTCGCATGATTTGGCACCAATAACCGTTAACAACGAAGACACTTTTTTGTCGTTACTCACATCGTTCACAAGTAAATATTGTTAAAATCTTTGAATGTACGAAGCAAACGGTTCACTTTTCTTGTATTCTGTAACTAAACCGATGTAACTGCCTCGCATCGTCCCGCCAGCGCCATTTTGTGCAGTTTGGTTAGGCATCACCGATATTATACTTGTAGATGTATTTTCACATTTTACACGTGAATCCTCACTATCTCATCGCCAATTTTGCAGTGTATTTAGAGAGGTGTATCCTCAGCCAAGGGTGTGTAAATCAGGACAATACTTGAAATTTTAATTAATGCTTCATTAATGATGACAGAACTTCAATGTTTCGTTTAACAAAAGACGCTCTCTGTCCCCCGGCAGAAAACCTTAAGGTTTATTCACAAATTAATCTGAGTCTGTATATTGCACTTTTAACCAAACAGATTTTAGTGGTTTGACAAAAGCAATGTCCAGTGGTTGAGACAAATAGGTAGAATTTGGAAACAAAGAGATTAATTCTATACCATTTTTTGAGGAAAATTCGACGACAGGCAATGCCCATGTACTGGGCATGTTCTGTGAGATGCTGTATGGAATTCGCTCATACTTAAAAACTATCATTGGAGGTGGCATCATTCCAACAGCATTAGTTGTGAATAAATATTCCACAACTGTTAAACATTCTTTATCGTCGTTTTGAACAAAATTATATACAGCGTTGTTCCCCTTCTTCACTAAAACTTTTTCGCCTTTGGGACACAGGAAAAAAGCTGATTGACGATCTTGCAGCATCCACCCTCTGAACCTTTAACCTAACGTAAAATAGTGGTGATTTCATACAAATTTACAGTTATATATATTATTTAGATGAGATAAGTTCGACTGATTACTCATTGAGGCATGATTACTAATTGGGTCATTTACCTAGTAATTTGTAATGAAAGAATTATTTTTAATTAAAATAATTTCCAATTGAAACAGAATGTTAAAAAATTAATAATTTTATTTGTATAAAATTAGAGTATAAAATCTTAATAACTTAAAAATGTGTCATTTATATTTTTAGTATAAATTATTTAAAACTATACAAATTTATAGTTAAATTTGATATTTAATTAAAAAAAAGTTTTACGCTGATTTATAAGAAGAAAACAAAAGAAATTAACTTAAACGAATTTAAACGTTCGCGCCAGTTTATTCGCTCGCGGCTGCGCAAAAAATGAAAGAACGTGTTCCCAGTCTTCTTACCACGCCCCCAGTGCGTGAAGTGCCCAGTTGTGCTACTGTTTCCTCCACATTCTCAATGAGAAAAATACTAACTTTTTCCACTCGTAACAGTGAGAGAAGTAGGCATGTCTACCGCACGTGTAAGGAAAAAAATATCTCTATCGTTGAAATTATATAATTAATGCTAATGTTTCAAGACGAGACTAAGAAAAGTTCGAGACAATAAAAGACAAGACAAGATGAGACGAGATGAAAACGAGATTTATAAAATCATATTTTTTGGAGATCGTGACGAGATCATCTAAATCTTGTCTTATCTCGTCTTGGGTGCAGCTCTAGTTCTAATAATCCAGAGCGAATTCCGGTCCGGATCTTTTAAGTAGAATACGAACCAATTTTTTTGAATATACATTTAAAATATATAATGAAATTATACATTAACACAACTACTAAATTTTTTCAGTTATTTATAATCAAAAGTGATCTGAAGGCATCAAAATGTCCATAAATATAATTCACAACTTAACTAGCGGATCTCCTGACGAAGTCTTAGTTTCTAAATTCAGCTTGACCATCACAAAGCGGGATTTATTAACTCTCAAAGATGAAGGAAAGTTAAATGATCAAATCATTAACTTTTACATGAATTTGCTGATAGAAAGAGGCAAGCGTAAAGAGTTTCCGAAAATTCATGCGGTTTCCACTTTTTTTTATCCAAAATTGCGAGATGAAGGATATTCTAGGGTCGAGAGATGGAATAAAAATGTGGACATATTTTCAATGGATTTATTGGTAATTCCGATCCACTTAGAAGATCATTGGTGTTTGTCTATAATCGATTTTAGAGACAAAAGTATAAAATTTTATGACAGTATGGCTAGTCACAGTGAGGAAGGTTTGGTAAGTTACTATATAAAAGTAACACAGTACTATTCAAGCAATACTTAATTTACAATTTTACGAAAAGCAACTTCATTAAGTAGTGTTTACAATTATAGATCTGCAAAAATTGTAAATAATTTATAAAGGACGTTTATTCTGAAAGAAACGTAATTTTAATTTTTTATATAAAATGGTTCTTTGTAACTTTTTTATATAGCTAAAAGGAGAAAGTCATTAATATCGTTTTTAATCACTTGAATGATTTCTTAAAACCATGTAAAACATTTTGATAGTGTTTTACATTTGTGTTTTCAACAAGACTTAATCCTACAAAATTCGATTTTTTAAGCATTTAATTTAGTTAAAATGAAATGGAATATGAAAATAAAAATTAAATGATATAATTTATTATTTTAAAACAAATAATTAATTTTCCATCACGCGTTAAAGCAGTAAAAATTTTAGACATTTTTTGTAATAGTTCTTAAGAGATTGACTAAGATCGGGACTTATTTAAAAAAATCATTAAAGAATTTTCAGAAACCAGTTCTCAGATAAAGAACACGCAAAGATTTTCTTTTTTAATAGACTCTCTCTTTCTTTCTCCCTCCTATCAAAAGCTCTCAATTTTACTAAAACAATTACTTTCGAAAAATAATTAATTTAAATTATTAAAGTACCTATATTAATAATGTTTATTGGGATTTTTTGAATTTATTTTGTAGAAAATTTAAAAAAAAATTAAGAATTTTCAAACATTTGACAATTTTATATGCTTGATTTTTTATGAGATGTAAATCATAAGTCATGAGTTTTTTTTAACAATTAAACTAAATGTACGTGAGAGAGCAATTAAGAAACCTTTTACTTAACTAATCATGAAAATTACATTCATTACCTAATCTTGTGTGAATTAGTTATGCCTCAACCAACTACGTAATTACCTTGCTATTGAGAGTTTGTGTAAAAAGAAAGAGGTTTATGACACAAAAAATTGGGATCTGAAAATTGTTAAGGATATTCCACTACAAAACAATGGCTATGACTGTGGTGTCTTCTGCTGTATGTATGCTAATTGCATCACTGCTAATCAAAAGTTTATATTTACGCATGATGATATACAGCTTCTGAGGCTCCAAATGATAAAAACTATTTTGCATGAAGAAAATACATGTGAGTAATTTAAAATTATGTGTCGACAACATTTTTTTGCAATCAGCATCAGTAAATTGATAGTGATGTTTCTTTCATTGCAATTAATCTGTTCAAAAATGGGCAGCTTCTCTGTCGCTAGAATTACTACATACTTCCATGTTTGAACTTCCACGTTTGATAGTTCAACTTTTTTCTGACATATTTTGTTATTAAGTCTGTTGATTATGTTTTTGATGTTTCTGGATAAGATACAACGATAGGTTTTTGAAATTGTTTAGATTTAACTTTACATTTTCATATATTTTATTTTTGTAATTTCTTTTAGTTTAATTTTAAGTTAACATTTTACATTTTTATATATTTTAGTAATTTCTCATTCAAAAGTTCATTCATCCTTACGTCATTTATCTCATTATTATTATTTTGTATAATTAATTAAGTTTATGTTTGGATTTATCATTATCAAATTTCAGTTTTTGTTTTAGTTTTCATTTACAACATTTTTGATCATTATAAATAGAAGCGAAAGGCTTACTAAAGTGGGTTCAACTTGAAACATTGTACAGTTCACTTAAAATCTTTGTAATAACTCTAATAGTAATACACTAAAGTAATTCACAATTGGGTGATCACTTCATTTCAAAGCTGTTCCTTTTACAATACACCTTCTCTTTACTCAAAATCAGTCATACCCAGAACTCAAACATCTCCAAAGAATCAACTCAGTTTCATCAAGTAAAGGTGAGTACATAAATGTGTCTCAGCAATTCTCAAGGTCAGTTTATCAGGCATCCTGTACTCTGACTTTCTTCCTTCCAATGTTAATTTATTGACATTGGATCCTTAAGTACCTAGTAGGCTTCACAGGTCTCCTTCCTAATCCATTCCCGGTTAGGCATACTGAGGCAGTCACAATAGTGCATGCTACACGATTTCAAAGCTTTTACAGTTACATTTTACATCTGTACAATTTTTCACTTCATATTTGGACTCAGAGTTACCTACTTTCTTTGGCCGAAGTTTCTTAATTGCGAGCTAGATAAAATTTACGCAACCACACATTCATATTAGCACCAATTATGAATTAAAGTCAATAATTGGAGTTTACTACAAAACACAAAACAGAAATTTATCGACAATTTTGCCGGAGTCTCTTGTATAAGTTTTTTTTATAATTATTTATTTTCGTAATTAATTATTTAATTAATACATTTTTAAATAATTTTTATAAAAATTGATTTCATAAATTTTGAATGATTAATTGAATTTAAAAACTTTGGGAATCAGCTTTGCGCATTCTCGACAAACTAGACTAAATTTTGTTATAATTTATCAATTAAATCAAATAAGGATAATTTGAACATATTTGCTAACTCTGCGTGAAGTTTCAACAAATATTATTTACATTTGTTAATGTTATCAAAGAAAATTGAAATTAGATATTCGCTACTAAGTTTTGACCCTGCATTCGTAACCAAAAAACTGTTCATCAACTTATTTTTTGGGATAAAAAAGACATTAATTATTAGCACTAGAAATTAGAATTTATGTTTTGAAATTTCTGATTGCAATAAATGGTTGAAAGAAAAGACTTATTTTTGCAGATGATGAAAAATATCTAAACAGATTGATGAAAGTAGTTACAAAAGACGGTCAGATTTTACGAAAATCAAATTCGAAAAAAGAAGAATTGCCTGACTTATTCGGTAAAATTTCTATTTCTAAAATGAAAAATCATTCTCTTGTTTAAATTTTTTTTAATCTACAACTTTAATGCTTATATCTAATAAAATAAGAGAAAACTATGATTTGATTTTATAGTTTTTTTACGTAAAAAATACAAGCAAATAACATAGAGAAGTTGTTTTAAATACTATATTTCGATTATTAAAATATGTCAGTAAAATATGTTATTAAAAAAATTAATAATTGTTATTATTGTTATACACGGCTTTAATTTTATAATTTATTATTAATAAAATTAAATACATTTAATTTTTTTGAACATGTTTTATACAATTTCTATGTATGAGTTTTAATAAAATATATCCATCATTTTAAGATTTAGCCAGTGGAACTTCAGTGATGAAAATGGAAAAAACCCTTGATCCAAAAGCAGGTAAGAAAATATTAAAATAATTTGTATGTAATATGTTTTATCAACAATGGAACCCTCGGTAATTTTAACTGCGTTTTTAAAAAATAAACATAAATATTGATTTGCATATTATATGATGTTCTTATTGTAGATTATTTTGAGAATGATAACGTAGCAATTAAGTACAATTTGTTTCGCAGTAAATAATGTATTTAACTGCGAAATTGTTTACAGATTGTAAACAATTTCGCAATTACAGAAATCATTCTCAGATGACGATTTTATGGTACAAACCAGGCTACTTATTCTAATTGCAATTTTCATTCAACTGCTTTGTTTTTTTATACTCTAAATCAATTATATCAATATTTCTATTGTTTTTTCAAATAATTTATAATTTAAAATTTAGTCGCTAAAAATTTAATTTAAACTTCAATGTCCACTCAATTATTTGACATTCTCTGGTATTTTGAATGGTTAAATTATAAAAGCATAATTTCAATTTTTTATTGTAAACCATTAAACTACTTTTTATAGGTAAACTGAAAAAAGGTACTATAAAAGAAGTACAGAATCAAGAAACAGACCCGAGTGAGAAAGATACTAAAGAAAGTTCTATTAAATCAAGAACGAGAGAAAAGACCAGAAATATGGAAAAGACAGAATTTCAGGGATCAATCAGAGGAAGTCGAAAAAGTAGGCTTCATAATATTAAGTTGTTAATATTATAAAATGGGCACCAGATTAACTGTGATACGTGGGGAAATCTGACACATGCAAAATAGCGTTAACAATCTAATTTTTAAGAAAATTTTAAAAATATATATCTAATAATAAGAGTTTTTAGTTATTTTCGTATTAAAGGCGCGATCAGTTATTTTTAGAGGGTAGTCCAATTGCACTGAGATGTAAATACGGAAATTAAACATATTGACCAATCCTCCTAACGATGATGCTAGTTTATGTGTCATGTTGTACGCGAAAGACTATAGATATCTTCGAGTCCTGTGGCGACTTTCAAAATAGTATTTCGAAAAGTTATGACGAAAACTTACATATGTTTTGTAAATTCTTATTTATTCAATATGAAATTCGTTTTAATAAGTACACATGTGTAACTAATAATACGAACCGGAATAAGAACAATGACACTTCAATTAAAAAAAAAAATAATAAAATACTTGATTTTTGAACAATTTTTGAAAAACTTTTCATATCCAAAAAAATGACCCATCAATTGACGATTTAAAAAAAATTATTTTATTGTCTCAAGTTTTTACATTTTCATGTAAAATCAAAAATAAAACAAAGTTTCGACAGTTTAAGTGAATAAATTTATTATGCAGTTTTTTGTTTAGACTTGGAAAAGACGTCGATGTCACGTCGAGACTTTGTCTTCATGAAAATGTAAAAACTTGAGACAATAAAAAAATATTTTGTAAAACGTCTATTGATGCACTGAGAAATGGACTTCGCAAAAAGTGCAATATATATCGCAAAACTTACGATCTACATCGTAGTACATGCAATATTATATCGTAACTTTTGAAAAAAAAACCTCTCTTTGAATTAGGAACAGCTGGAAAAGAAACCGAAGAAAGAGATGATGCTGATGATCCAAAAATCCCAGAGAAAAAAATGAAAGCTAATGAAGGTGCAAAACCAATGGAAAGATCAAAACTTAAAGCAAATACAGGTAAAAAAATAATGTATAAATATTAAAGAAAAAAATTAAATTGACTGAAATATAAACTCTATAAATTATAAATAAAAATTTTATAGCATTACATTCAGCAAAAAACAATGTTGAAAACCAGTGGAAGCTTGCAAGACAACTGAAGAAATCAAGGGTAGATGTAGAAAAGATAGATGGAAAGCGTTTAGAGAAAGAACGTGAAGAAAAAGATACGAAGAAATATGATCACGAAATATATGACCAAAAACCACCGAAAAGTGAGATAAATATTTTTTTTAATTATTTTAACGAGAAATTCGTTTGTGTATATTATCAGTATACAATTAAAATAATGAACTTCATATTGTAATTTTTAGACTGATAAAGCAAGTAAAATAATTTTCATATCGACTGTTACTTTTACAATATTAGATTAGAATATGAGAAGTTCATTATTTTCTGCACATAAAGTGTAGAAAATTAATATAGTAGTAATGCCTTATTACTATTCCCTGAGTTGGACATTATATGACGTAAGACTTACAAAATTTTTTAAAATTTTAATTTATTTCAAGAGAAATTTGAAAGTAAAAAAAAAATTTTTTTGTATGTCCTACATTTAAATGTACTAAAAATGTATTAACTGTCTACCGTACAGTTCCATTATTTTAATTTTTAAATATTAATGAGTTGAATGTAGATAAATAGTTGTCTCAAAATTTTGTTTTAGAAAGTAATCTAAAAAACGTCAAAAGTTGCAAACAACAGAAAGAGAAGACAAAAGATTTGGATTCAGACTCCGACAAAAGATCAGAGTTCAATTTAGAGACTCCTTACGTCAGAGAAAATAAGGGTAAGAAAATGTAAAAAATTAAAATTGATTTTATTATATAATTTTTTACTAGTCAAAGAATGATTCAGAGACAACAGAAGATTTATGTTCAGATGCACCTCTGAAAAACAATTTAGTGTTAGACTCGGATGAAGGTTCAGGTTATGAGACGGATTTAAATACAAAATTAGTGCCACACCCGATGGCAGTTATTAGAACTTATGTATTATTTATCCAAAGTTGTAGGATTTTAATAAAAAATTATTTTTATTTTACAGAGACCAATTTGCATTCGAACAATGAAGAAAAAATTTATAAAAAATTATTATAATCAGAGCGTTGATTGGGGACATTGAGAAGTTGGCTACAGATTTGACATTTAGATTGTTTAATGAAAGTTTGACAGATAGGTAATATCGAACAAATTCGATATTTTTCAAAAATATAGCTTTACGTTTCTTCTTTTGTATAATACTTTGTAAGAAGCTAACACTTTCTATTATTAATAAAATAAATTTAATAAAAAAAATATAAACAATAATTTACTTCATTTTTATAATTTCAAATTGTTTATAAAATTATAAAATATTTACAAATTATAAGTAATAATACTCATAATAATGTAAATAAGTTAAATTATCTGTGACGATACAAGAATTATTTTCAAATTGTTGAAAATGATTGAGGTTCGTTTATCCGTGCATAATTTTAAATTTTAAATATATTAAATTTATTTTATTAATAATAGAAAGTGTTAGCTTCTTACAAAGTATTATACAAAAGAAGAAACGTAAAGCTATATTTTTGAAAAATATCGAATTTGTTCGATATTACCTATCTATCAAACTTTCATTAAACAATCTAAATGTCAAATCTGTAGCCAACTTCTCAATGTCCACAATCAACGCTCTGATTATCATTCATATTTTTTCTTTAATACTTTAATAAGTGAATTAGAATTTGTGTTTTTTTTAACACAAACATGAATCATTTACATTTATTAACTACTACACGATTTTTTCCATATTAAAAAGAATACTTTTTACACCGACGGGGCTGAAAGTATCGACTTCAGTTTCACAAAGGAGGGATATAAGTCGGATTTGTAGTTTGCGAGAGTCGAAATTCGATTCCGGAGGTGTGACTTTTTTTTTTTATATTGGCCTCGAAACAAATCCAATTTATGTTAATAAATTTCGTAAAGTGCTTTATATTAAATTTCTATAATGATATAATGTATTTTTGAATATTAAAATAAATTACGTAATAACTGTTCAAAAATTTTGAAAACAAAGATTAACTGATTAAATTACCGTATAACGAACGCAAAAATCAGATTCAGAACAAAGTTTGTGTTTTTGATAGTAATATAATAGTCCAAAATTTTGAGTGAATTTGAACAAAAAAACATTTTTTTTAGAAGAAAAATCGCAGCGTAAATTCAAAAGGTCCAAGCCGAATAATAGGTCTGAAAAAGGTACAAAACATTCAAGTTTTAGGATTTTATTTCAAATGAAACAAAGCGAAAAAATTTTTAATTTATATTTTTATCAGTTTCAGATTTCGATTCTGATTCGGATTTTGAACAAGGTTGGTGAAATTCGATACTAAAAATGTGAAAACAATAAAATTATTGTATTAAACAAAGACTCTTCGTTTTTAGAAAACAATTCACAGCGGAACCAGATACGATCGAAGCCGGAGATGAAGTCAAAAAGTGGTACGAAAATTGCATTTTATATATTTTAATAAAAATCAAGCGAAAAAATGGTAAAATTTATATGTTTTTTTAAATTTCAGATTCAGATTCTACTTCAGGTTTACATACATTTATATTAATTTGAGATAGTTTTATATCATTGATTTTTGTATTCAAATTAATTGAAAAATACCATAATACTTTGTAGTTTTGAACTGTACTTATATTTATAATTTTTTTTCATAACAATGATTAGAATATATTAATAATATTTACATGTTATTTGTTTCTTGTTTTGTAGGTAATGACGACTCCAATTCAGATTCTGAGAAAGGTATGTTAAAGGAGTTTCTACGTTAAATTTTGCTGATAATATTTTGTATGAATTTAAAAATCTGAAAATTATTGTTATAATACCTAAAAAACGTTTAAGAATATGAAAATCAAGTATTAACAATTTTTATTATCTCAGTAGAAACAAAGAAGTCAGGTTCTAAGCAAGGTTGGTAAATTTCATCACTAACAGTGTGAAAACAATAAAATTATTTTATTGACCAAAGACTCTTCGGTTTTAGAAAACAAGTTGAAGCCGAACCAGATACGATCGAAGCCAATGATAGAGTCTCTAAATGGTACAGAAATTTCAATTTTAATATATTTCAAAAAATGAAACGAAGAAATACTAAATTTGTATTTTTTTTTAGTTTCAGATTTAGATTGTACTTCAGGTTTACATAAATTTATATTTTATTGAGATAGTTTTATATCACTGAATTTTTTATTCAAAATAATTGACAAATAGAGTAATGCTGTCTAGTTTTGAACTATTTTAACATTCAGAAATTTTTTTTATAACTGATTAGTATACAATAAAGAATCATGTTAATTGTTCATTGTCTTGCAGGAAGTGACGATTGCAATCCAATTTCTGAGAAAGGTTTGTTGAAATAGTTTTACGATAAATCTTGCCGATTATATTTTGTTTCATTTTTAGAATTACAAAACTGTAGTAATAATACGTACATAATGTTTAAAATCTAAAAAACAATTATTAACGGTTTTTATTATTACAGGAGGAACAGATAAGTCAAATTCTGGACAAGGTTCGTGAATGTAGACAAAATACATGTGTAAAAAAAT
>JABFPM010002852.1:0-15599 GCA_022817325.1 Idris sp. 1 HC-2018
TTGCCATGGTGGTGGGGGGGGAGGGGGTTTGTGTGCTACGAGGAAGTAGAGAGTTATGCCGGAGGTAGTGTAACTACTTTTAAAGTCACCCATGCTGGACAGGTCGACACAGAGTAGGCAGACTAGAATGTTCCACCACTACACGCATGAGATGAAGCAAAACGTGAGTTTTACCCTAGGTGACAACCCGGTAATAAATCCGGTTAGCCCACATTCTGCGGAGGACAACCTAAAGGATTATGGGGGAAGTCGCCCGTCTCATGCTTCATCCTCGAACCGCGTTGAGGTGGTGGACCACTTGGCAACCTCATTGTCTACAGCTACATGTATAGATGCGACTCGCACACAGAAAGGAGATTGGGGGTCACTTGCGACCGCATTAAGTGAAGTGCTGAAAAAGACCGCACGAAGCGTAATCCCAGCAAGATCGAGTGGAGATATCGCTCCAACGGATGATGGCAGGGTTCGCGCTGACATTGTTCGATTGAGCGAGATGACAAAAGGAAATCAAAAGTGAAGACGAAAACGAGGACACCCATCGACGCAGTATTAATAAAATTGGCCGAGAGCAAGACCTTCGCGAGCATTCTCAAGGATATTCGCATGAAGGTTAAGCCCAAGGAAAATACAGCGGTTATCCGCTCCGTTCGACAGACACACGCCGGTGGTATCCTTGTCGAGCTTGACAAGGAAACGCGGGAGAAGGCCTCGTTCACCAAGGCCATTAAAAAGACTGTTGGTGTCGCGGGCAAAGTAATGATGCTGGAACCTTAGATCACACTGGAAATCCGTGGCGTCGGCGCTTTTACGGATAAGACTAAGGTGACCGAGGCTTTGAGGCGAGAGGTCCCAGATCTGACAGAGACGTGTAGTGTGTCACTGACGAAGTCAAATAACCGAGGACTGAAGTTAGCCTTACTTAAAATGAACGCGCTACATGATAACAAGATCCTGGCCCTGATGGAAATGAAGGTGGGTTGGGTCTACTGCAGAGTGCGGATCAGGACTGATGTCCGGCGCTGTTTTAAGTACCTGGGTTTCGGACACTAGTCCATGCAATGTAAAGGCCCTGACAGAAACAAGCTCGGCTTCAAATGCAGCGAAGAAAGACATAAGTCTGGGGCATGTCAAAGGATTCCAAAATTCGTTCTCTGTCTTTTCTCGGGAAAAAAAATCACATTCTGGGATCTGGGGCCTACAGGAACTTCAGATATATCACAAGTTACTCCTCAGACGAGAGTGAGCAGTTGGCAGGTCGTTGAGGATTACACCAGCAATGATCACCAGTATATGCAGTTTACTGTCGGTGAACACCCAATAAGACGAAACCCAACTCCGCGAAAAACGCGCCTAAGGAATGTGTAATGAGTGGTATTCACGTTTAGTCGGCAGATGCCAATAGATGTCGTGGTTATGCGGTTAAGGTGCGTGTGATCGATAGAGGATTTAAACCATCCAGACTGTTCACTATATTAGTACCATACTTAGACTGTACTAATCAAACCAGGTAGAAAAAGTATGGATTACGTCAAGCTGCTTTCATCCAGACTATCTTGCCATACTATCGCCATACTAAATCCAGGTAGTTTTTTAACCCATAAATGTATCTGGCCAATAGTATGGGAAACGCTCCTAATCCAGACTGTACCAGATTATTGTTGCCAGACTTCATCCAGATATTATCCATACTCTTGGCCTGATTGTTATCCATACTTTAACCAGACTGTTATACATACACATTCCATATCATAACTAGACTAATTTTTTCTACGCGGGTATATACAAATTGTAATTAAATTAATTTTCAACCTTAATAGACTCAAAATGTTGTTTATTTAACTTTGTCAAAACATACACCTCTTAAACGGCGTTTCGGTGCTTTATAAACACTTTTTTCAAGCCAGCAAATACAAATACATACTATCCCCGTAGGAACTCAACATTTGATGAACGTTTGTCAAACGTACAAATAAGCATTGCATTGAATTTTGTGTAACGTACAATTGTCCGGTTTCTAGGGATGTAGAAAGTTTATAATATGTTTTTGAGAAGTTCATTTAATGTCTTATAAATGTTTGAAAAGTTTCTAAAATCTTCAGGGAACGTTTACTAGAAGTTTATCAAATTTTAGTTTAATTTGTAAAAAGTTTAGTAAATGTACTATAAACGCTTATAAAACGTTTCATAAACGTTTAGTAAAAGTTCGTCAAAAATTTGCTAAACATTTGTTACATTTTTCATAAACATTAAAAATTGTTGATTGAAGTTTTTAAATATTTTTATTAAATTTAAAATAAACAATAAATTGGTTAAAATTATATTTTGAAAAAATCAACCTGCTGTAAGTAGGATTCGAACGCACAACTTTCAGGATACAAGCTCACATGTGTTACTCTTGGCCATTGCAGTCAAACAATTTGAAGACATTTCGAACTTACTTGAAGTATTTTCGAAAACGTTTAACAAACGAACGTTTAGTAAACGTTTCCTTAACTTTTGATACGTTTATTGAACATTTGATAAACTTCTAGTGAACGTTCCCTGAAGGTTATATGAACGTTTCAAAAGTTTTTCAGAAATTAAATAAACTTCTTAAGGGCTATTCACAATGAGAGATATTTGTGTAATCACCCATATATGTAGTACTTAACAGTGATTTTCAACTTGTATTTGGTTAGATCTGTCACTGACCAAACAAAATCTATTCTATAATAACCAATTCTCATTTGACTGACGTTTTTTTTTCTTATGCTCTTTTTTCGAAATATTTTAGAACAGCCAATCAGAGACAGTTTTTAGCTATATCAATGCTACGCCAATTCAGGTTGTCATCGCTTTTCATAAAGAGAAAAGTTTCTCTACTCCTATAAGGAGAAACATTTTGAAAAGTTCTTTGAAAAATAACATTATAAATAACATAAGGTTTCAATGTATCAGTTTGTGATAACTTATTTTCTGTTGTTTGGATATGTAGCATTTCTGACAAACACAATTTAAAATAATTTTGCTCATCCTTCACGAACGAAAATATAGACTCTATAATATAGTTTTAGTTTGATGGTGTATTGCCGCTTTTTTATATATATTTTATAAAAATTCTCTGTTTTATTTTATATTATAAAGACTTATTTATAAAAGTTTTATAAACATTTTATATGACATTTTACCGTTTATATTTAGTTTAAATTTTAAGATATATTTTCGTCCGTCAGGGTTGGTCCGAGGATTATAATTGAACCCCCGGATTCTAAAAGAAGACTTACGCTTGAAAGTGAAAGTTTTGGCAAAAATGCTAGTTGACCCAAGACGTAAGGTTTAAATGAAAATATTATTCAAATAATAGTCAGATAGTATAAGTGTAAGTGAGAGAGTTTTTCCTTATGATTCAAAGAACATTTATGCTAAATATGAATCATTTCCGTATTGTATGTAGTATTAAAAATATAATACTTATTGTGTAACGCGTCTGTCATCACCGGTCGCCATTTTGAAAAATTGTGTTGACAATAAATAAACGATTATTTTCACAATTAGCATAAATGTTCTTTAGATTATAAGGAAAAAATCCCTGGCTTACACTTGTACAGTCTGAACTGTCGTTTTAATCATATTTTAATCGAAACCTTACATACCGTGTCTCACAACTAACATGTTTGGAAAAACTTTTACTTTTGAGCGTAAGTCCCTTTTTAGAATCCGGGGGTTTGATTAAAGAGCACAGAAACAATGTGATACAAAAATCACGAACCATGCAGTTATAACAAAACACCGGCTCATGAACCATGAATTTGATTGAAAACTACATTAAAATCCTCGACTAAGAACAAAAGCATAATAAATTATGTTTTTATCAAAAATGCTAGATATCCAAACAACAGAAAATACAATAAATTCATAAACCAATACATTGAAACTTAACAAAACTTAAATAGTTATTTTCCAAAAAAACTGTTTTAGAAAATTTTTCTCACGGTAAGGCTAGAATAATAAATTTATAAATATACTAAGTGATGATTAATCATTAAAATAATTATTGTAAAATATGTTCGATATATACTATAGTATGTATTTATATTTGCTGACATGGAAAAGGTGTCTATATAACACTAAAACGTCATTTAAAATGTACAACTTTTGACGAAGTTACATTTGTTTAGTCTATCAAGGTCAAAAATGTGGATTAATATTAAATATATTTAAATTCTATTTTACACATTAATATTATTTATATTAGAAGTATAAAGTCGAGTTTCATAATAACATTAGAATCTGACTTTAAATCCTTCGATTAATCGTCGATATAATTATTCTAAAATGTACATCGCTCAGTTTAGCATTGGTTACAAATTTAGAAAACATACTAAAATTATATTTCAAAAAGAATAAATTTTTTAATTTTCAATAATTGTCATTTTATGAAAATACACAATTACTTATACTTATTGTCACATCAAAAGTGTTTTCAGTTGAAAATAAATAATGCTGCAGATGAAAAACTCATAATTTGTATATGAATTTTTGTTTTTGAATGATTGAGCTCGTCACATAGTCTTTGCAGATATTGACAAAGCTTGCTGATCGCAATACTTGTTATGAACATGAAGTAAGCTTGAGAAAGAAACGGACATCACGGTGATTTATTGTAGTAACACCTGATATCGTTTTAGTCAGTTTGCGAATGGTTGCCAGCGTTAGTAGGCAGTTCCGCATTTTTTTGCAGTTGGTTCCATTAGTAATTCAGCGGTCATTACGAGTCGCCTGGTCGATTTCCCGCAGCTAATAAATTCTGATAAAATTTCCCTGACAGTCCGGGTCACCGCATCTCCGCGCATGCATGTGCATACACACGTGACATGTGAGCACTTAACTGCTAAACTCGACTATAAATCCCGCTGCTCTTCATTAATGACGACGCTTGGATTAACCCCTTTGCCATCTGTGAAAGGCTCATCCCTACAAAATATTACATGATCTACTAATGACAACTTACATTATTAATGCCCTTCAATCAGAAAACATTCCAGCAAAAAATTTACCGATGATACCTGCAATATATTTTGATTATGCCTTGTACAGGTCTTTAACTCTTTACAGGGACAGTTAGCAAACTTTTCTTAGTGAATAAATCAAAAAGCAGTTTATTTTATTTGGATTTGCAGCAGAAATAATAATTAATTTTATGTCTGTCACAGTATGATAGAAAATAATGATCAAACGATTATGTGTAGTATAAATAATGTACCACGTAATGAATACAATCATTGATCGTGTAATTGAAATGATGTCTATTTGGAATTGGATAATTTAACATTAGATAGAGCAATATAATCTAATTTTATACAGTCAGATTACGATATTTCGCTTTAATATACGGAATAAATGTCAACATGATAATGAGCGTAACAAATATGACAATGAGCAACAGTCGCACACAAAAACTAGTAACAGCAAATCAATTTGTCCGAATTGCCTTGTCTTGAAAGCGCATTTCGCCACATACATTTAAGGATAGATTATTCAGGAATGCTTCTTCTTGATTGACATTTGGCAATTCAATTCTTCTTACATATGTATATACTAAGAATAGAGTATTCTGCGCTTCTTGTTTATAAATTTAATTTTCATAATGCACCGATCATGATACAAATCGTGATCGTGCACTTGCCATTTTCACGCTAAACCTAAACACCTGTGAATACAGGATGTCGATATCGACAGTGACCATCGATCATGGAGATGAGATTTAACTGACTATTCATATCGTGCTTTTATCTTTGGAATTCATGAGATCAAAAGACATTCAATATTCAACCGTTTTAGATAAACCTAGTTTATACTTTCTCTTTAAATTAAACAAAAAAAATTTTTTCAATTTAATGAACTTGTAATATAAAAGTTCAAATTTGATTACTTCACGATGCAAATAGCTATTTTTGTGACAAGGGAGCAAACAGCCACTTCGTGAGACCGATTTTTGACTCGAGTCAAGGTGCTCAAGGAGCCCAGGCAAAGCCGAGACCTCGAAAGCACGTCGACAAGAGCCAGAAATCGGTCTCGCGGTAATGGCCGGTCGCTCTCATGTTATGCAAACATAATTTTTTATCGCGACTGAACGTTAATTGTTTCTTTGAGCACTCTGAAGTGGGCTCGAAGAACTACTTTCTTCACCATGGGCATATTTCGTGCCCCAGGGAACGCCTATTTAAAAGGCGCGAAGGAACAATTCGCGTACAGGTGTGATAAAAAAGATTTGTTTTCTCATTACACATTGAGACTTGCCATTTCGAAAATTAATTATAATTTAGTGATACAACTAAATCAAGTCAAAATAGATATTAAATTATTAGAGAGTCAGATCTATAATTACGTTGAAAATCTAAAATTTACGTGAGATCCAACTGTCGTTATCATCATTAACGTCATTGTAAGCAACGCGTTTGTCATCGTTTAGTGGTATACGTCTTTATACTGATTGGTGACATCTGACACGCTTGCGTGTCGCCTCAAGCCTTGTATACAATGACCACTCATTTATATGATAAATTACTAGTGTTTATATCACTGCTATTGATCAATCCCCTGGATAAAATTTTTTTCTCACAAATTCTATAAGTTTTTATAAATGTAACATTTAAGTAATATAGTTTTTTTGACTCACCTATTTGACTTCTGCGAGATGATTTTTGTATAAGCCATGTTTGGAGTGCTAATTTTTCACGATGTTTACAAAAAAATTCAGGTCTTATTCCATAGCGTTTCAAAAATTCGTCACACTCGCGAAAAGCGGCCAGCGTTTTCTCTACCTGAACTTCGTCTATGTCGAAACAGTCATTGCTCTTGGAAGTTGGTGTGGAGTGTGATCGATGTTGCTCGTAAGTTTCATCTGGAAGTAGCATACCCATCTCAGAAGACGATACACCCTTCTCGTGAAGTCGATCTTGCGACACTTGTCCAAAACACATATTACAGCAAATATCAAATTTTAGAATAGTATATTGTTCGAACGATTCTCACCGTTCGTCGAATTGAGATAGAAGTCTGTGTGTACAGTTGAAAGAATGAAATATGAAAATCGGTAAGCCAATTCGCCACCTTATCACTTTCTTTTTTGAGTGATTTTGGTCTTATATCTTTGCTCAATCTATTTCTGAGATCAAGAGATTTCAATTCACATTACAATGTACGGTGCCTCATTTCAACACTCCTTTTTCTTTGAGTATCAATCGTTGAATGACAGGATTCCTATTTGAGATGAATTACACAATTGTTCTCTCTACTTCAACTTGTATCGATTTCTGAAACAAACGTAGTACAAAAATTAAATATTTAGAGCTAAGATTGAATTAAATTGAATCTTTTTACAAAAATACAAATGAATGCACTTGCACTGATTCGATTTCTGATAGGAAAAAAAATGCATATACCAAAATAAAAAATGTATTCAACACTAAAACTATCACGAATTGCTTTTATCCTGCGGATTTACTTGGAATCATAGAGAATTACGATGGGATTACTGAATCGCACGACGAATATACTATTATGGGTTTGCCGAGAAGAAATTTTATTGCGACCATACACCTTAGCAAATTCAGCAATACCGCAACCAGCATTCGATTCGCAATTATTTAGACGAATTTTACGGTTTCATTCAGACCACAAAAATAAGTTTTGTCATCGTGTATTGTATGTCGAATTTATTTTCAAACATGGTTCGACATGATTAGATAAATTACATGTAAAAACATTAATTACAAACTAACATATGCCATCAAGTTTATTGCAAGATATAAAAGTTTCTAACGGTTTTTTGACACGCAAGCTTTAACTAACTAATTATCTAAGCCAATAAACTTAATAATAATTTAACCTAATAATTGTAGCTTATAAAAGAGCTTTTAAAATGAATTAATTAATGAAAATTTTAATTTTATTATAAAAGAAACAAATATTACAGTTTATTGTAGTATTGGAATTTACAAATTCTATAAAAAAGCGAAAAAGTTTTATTTGCGGCATAAAAGTAAATGTCAGCAAAGTATTTTTGAGTAGTTATAAAAAAGCGAAAAACGAGCTCTGTATTGTGAATGGCGCTTAACATACGAAGAAGAGAAAACAAGCACAAGCGCAAACCACCCACAGTGAATTATACAGTATTGACGACCAAGGATTCCCTATAATATTTTCTTACGTCCCGATTCGCTCGATCGACTTTGCCGGTAGCGAGGATAAAAGAGACCCGATCGAGATCTGAGTCATATTATAGATCTTCCGACCGAAACACGGAACTGAATTCCTTTTTGCACTCGATTATATCATCTACTTTTTTCAAGCATTATAAATTTTCTTTTGTGTTATTCAGATTTTTGCGCGTTTATACTGCAACTATTTTAGCTAAGTGAAAATAATGATATTCGGTATTATTTTCCATGCAAGAATCATTGTTCGATATTATCTCCTGCACCAACAAATCGCGAGTAGAAAATTCACACTTTGACGTCCGTTTCCGCTCAACTGTTGCGGACCATGATTCGTGAGACATAAATCTATTGGGATGTATACAATCTTGGTACAATCAACCGGATTTCAGGTACCACTGAAAAATTAAAACGAATGAGGGAAGCAAGAAAGGTGAATAAGAGTGTGATAGGATTGAGTGTGCGTGCTTCACTACGATGATGAACGATTAACGTTCGGCTTACTTACCTTGATAATTTACCAATTTGTATTTCAAATCACACTTTTCCTTTGTTTAAATACAATTTTTGATTTATTTCTAAGAATCTTTTTTTCAATTTTTTTATTAACAAATTTTTAATTAAATGTTAATTATTATTCTAATTGAAATTGATCTTCTGTTAACGTAGTAGTAAATAAATATATATTACTGCAAAATATTGTACCAATATTGATTCGAAATTAAAATAAGTATAAATACTGATTCAATATTAATTGAACATTGAATCAATATTAAATATATATTTATTTGCTGTAAATATAAAAATACTGATATGCTTAAGAAATGTTCATTGATAGATTCACTACTAAATCAAATTTACATTGTAACATGAATTTGTATCCTATAGTTTTATTACTTTCAATATCAAAATTTTCCAATCAATGAATTTAGAAAATTTAATTTCATTGAACAATGATTAAATAATTATAATTATTAATCATTCTTACATGCTAGATACTTTAAAGTAAAATTCGTTTTTGTTATAAATATAGCAAAATTGATACCACCCTTAAACTATACTGAGTGACTCGATGTAACATTTAATTTTCAACATGGAATGACTCACTTTATTATAAGTATATTATAGAGTTTCATCAATAGACAAGAGAATCGAGCTACGTGAGCAATTTTTTACACGATACGTGCATTGACTTTAATTTCTCCAACTAGATTAAATTAGCTTTTAAAAAACTGTCACCTTTAAGGATTCCATCTCAAGGAAATATGAAAAAAAGCTGCTCGATGCGCACACTTCCTTCTAATAAACACGTCTGCTGGCGTGCAGCTCAAACCATTGACAAATGATAAATGAATAACGTCTTATTTATGAATAATACATTAACGGTCGTACGTCCTGTAGCCTTTTTTCTAGCCACAGTCGGCTATGTTGTATGTTATCATTACAAAATCCGACGTAGAATGCGAATACTTTCTAATTAAAAGATGTAATGATAACGTAGCGAAGATGTCTCACGTGTTTCGCAAAACAGACAGTGATAGTCAACAGCCTCCGGAATGATGTGTCTAAGGTATATGTGCTCATATTATCACGTGTACGTATCTATAGTGCGAGTGAGCCTGTGATTAGGGCTGAGCAGGGGCCCCGAAGCACTATAGCCGCCTACAACGTTAAAGAGCAAAATACGATCAAGAGAGGGATCGGACAAAATGAAAAAAAGGCTTCAAAGATGAGGGTAAGAAACGAAAGAAAGAAGAAGAGAAGAGCTTCAAGTATGCAAAGTTGGCGTATGTGTGCTCGCGTGGGAACATATCGGCTCGTCTATCATCCTCCCCCAAATACATACTTTCGAGACACGAACCATCATAAACCATTACCTCCCCTACTATTTCGCTAAAGCCGTTGTGCTAAAATAAGATGCACGTGTGTATCCGGCCCTTTGACCATGTCATATCAAATAATTTTTTGTTTCAGATTATCGATATGGCTTTTTGTTATACACTATTTGCAAACTCCATTTTATCATTGTAGTGATAACGATTGATACGCTAACTGATTATGTTCAATTGAACAAACAAATAAATAAATTGTTAAAATTATTTTAAAGCGATTTTGTGACAGCCATTCGCAATTTTCGTTCTATGGATGCTCACACAAACGAAGCGTAAAAAAACTATGCGGCCAAGTGCAGATGAATTAAATGCGCCCCTATATGTGCAAAGCAAATAATTCTTTGTAGAAAAGTTATTTTATCCAGAGGCCGATATGCACAATGGCCGCGCCACGTGTAATTACATGCTGCACTGGTATTTACAACACGTATTTCGATTATATCCACTTGTACGTGTTGCTTCATGAGACTTATATTCATAATATAAGTGCGCAGACGGCACTCGCTCGATTTTTCAATGTAATCCAATGGCGTGTTTTGCACTGTTCTGCGTAGCCCTGACCTCCCGACCTCCTCCTCTTCCTCTTGCTCTTGCTATCTGGTGTACCATATAATTAGGGGTTTGGATTAACTCGCAAAAGTGGCACATCTCCCTTTCGAATTCCCACAACTTAACTGAAAACTCGCTATCGTGTTTCCAGTCTAACCTACCACTTGATAAAAAGCAGAACTGTTTTTGTCCGTTACTTTTAGTTTGCAAACTAAACTGACGTTTCTCAACACATAAATATTGAAAGACTTAGCTCTCTGGAATGCAACTTTACTTTTATATCAAGTGTCATTCAGGTTTCTTTCATCGATCAAAACTTTAAATCTACTAATTGATAAAATTAGTGCCAAACTTGCTATTTTTTTAAATTCGATTTAACTACTAATAAAATAATATTATTTCACATATTTTATAATCCTGATTACTTTATGTACACTGATTTTTGCACAAAAAATGCTGCGAAATAAACTTTGAAACTATCAATTAATAAATTAAATAATAAATTAACCAATAACTAAATTAAACATAACTTTTTTTGTTTTTAACGAAACTTATTTATTACTTATTTATATCGATGAATACTTTATTTTTCTTATTTTCTATGACAAATATTGTTCCGAGGATAAGATTATTACTGAATAAACTGACTAAATATTTATTTATCTTATTTATTTAAATAGAAGTTCTGGAATTTCAGTTTCCCGTCATGAACTACAATATTTTTTACAAAATAAACTGAATAAGCTGACGAAATAACTCATCTGAAAAAAAGTGACTGTGTTCACTTTTGTCCCACCGTGGTATTCAAGTTTGCTCTTTAAATTTTAATGAAAATTGTATAAATATTATCAAACATAAAGCAAAAATCAATACAGATTCAAATCTTTAACTTCAGTTTCCTTAAAATTCTGTATTTAATAAGTTTATCTAAAACATTACTTTTGTACACTAGAAAGTATAATGAAATTCAAACATTTTGTTTTACCTATGTTGTGATGTAATACACACAATGTGAAATTTTTTATTATTATAACAATAAAAAGGCCAATCAAATTATTGCAAGTGGTAAAATAAAGAATGATTTATTCGATACTATTTATTTTGAAAACTTTTCTGAACATTTTAGATATTTTTATTTCATATATTTATTTTTACCCTACTTTTTGTCACTGTTCATTTTTGCCCCGCCTTACTCTACTCATAGAAAAATTCCATACCTTAGTAATTCTTTTATTGTAAAATTTACATCAAAACGAATATTTATTGACGACCATTATAAATTAGCGTTAATCCAACGTATTATCTAGATTATCTAAGGTTAGATTTACGTAGTTAACACTAGAACGGACGGAATTTTGTACCTGCTCTAAAGGCCAAAGCGACAAATTTGTCGCTTTAAGTTATTTTTAATTTGTTTTCAAAATTAAGTTTTAAAACAAAAGAATATCGTAATTTGAAGTATAATAATAAATATTTAACACAAAATTAGCTCATTTATTATGGATAATATCTTATTTCAAAGTGTTAAGCATGAATTATGTTTCATAAAAGTAGGTTTATTTAATAAATTCAGTAATGTTTATAAAATTACTTTTATTGTCTGGAAATACATTCTAGAAAAATTTTATATTAATAATTATAACCAGAGCCCGGATTCAACCCGATATGAAGTTGGTTACACAATTGAAGAAGGTTGGTAGTACTGTTTGACAGGGGCCGATTTTTAAAATATTTTCGAAATGTTTAAAATATGTTCACAATACTTGAAAATTGAAACAATTTATTATTAGTGAGATATTTTTAATTTTCAATTTCCGAATTGAAACTATTTTATTGAATTAATAAATATTTTTTTCAGAAGGGAATACAGGGTTTGAAATTAAATATTTGTTTATACATTAATCAGATTTCTGTAAAATAATAATTAATACAATGAGACACGTTTATGAAAAAAAATGTTTTTAATAATTATTTCTATATTTTCGTTTAACATTAAATAAGCTGAGTCGACACAATAATCATTTTAATTGAATTAAACAATAATTAATCTTTAAAGATCAGTCATAAAAATGAGCTATTAAAAAGTTAGAAATATAAAATAGGCATTTTTAATTTAAACAGACGCGAAAATACAAATATTTAAAACTTTCGTATTACTTACATCGTAGTAGTACTAAATCAATTATGTCTTCATTTCTATCTTTCTGAACATATTTTAAACACTTCGAAAATAGAAAATTTAAAAATCGGCACCTGCTAAACAGTACTACCAACCAATTGTGTAACCAATTTCATATCGGGTTGAATCCGGACTCTGATTATCATACAAAGGTAATAAGAACAAAAAATCCAAATCAAAAGTACCTTTTAATTACTTTGTTTCGGTTGCTAAGAAACTCAGCTTAATATACTTGGCATACGATAATTCAATGAAATCACGCTTTTTCAAATTTTATTTTAAAAATATACACATTGATTGATTTACGAATAATTCGTACGAATTTGGTTTCTTCGTGTAAAGAAGGGTAAATTCGATCAAATAGGGTGAAGGCTATCAAAATGGTTTTTATGCATTTTCAAATTTCACAACAAAAAACGTACTTATCTAACCCAAATTCATCTTTAATATGAATTGCGTTACTTGTCCACAAACTTTTTATGACTAATTTTATTTTATATAAACAATTTTTCAAATTTAAAATGAATATTGATAAAAATTCATTCTCGTGATATTACAAATTTTGTACATTTTAATGCTTAAAAAAAATTATTTCTGTACTGTAAAAAAGGGGCTGCAGTATCAGGCAAGTAGCAAAACTTTTACAATGCTGATATTGTTTGCTTCAATCAAACTTGTATCTTTTATTTTAATTTTAATTATTTGTATAAACATTTTAATTAATATTATTTATTTATTAGTTTAGTTTCAGCTTTGGCCAGAAAACACGATTTGATTTAGAAAAAATGTACATATTATTTTACATATACTCTGATTAAATACATTTTTATTTTTAGCATTATAGTAATCTATTTTAATACAAATATATTTTAAGCACTTAATACATTTTATTTAAATAATTTTTTTTTATCATTTTTAATCCTCTTCTACATTGTTGCTTCAGCTGGTCCCCCTCTACAAGTTTTCTAGTCACCATAAACTACTCGGTCTACCTGAATAACCTCCCTCCTAGTCGATTGACTGATATTCTTATACTTTTCTTCCTTTTCCTATCCCCTTTTTTTCTTTTTATTTTGTCATTCTCCTTGTTTTGTTTTATACTTTTTCTTTTCTTATTGTCCCTTTTTTTCTTTTTTTTTTCTCGCAACTGCTCCTTTTCTTTTTTCTTCCCTCGTTTATTTTTTCCAGACTATTATTTCTTTATTCTTTTCTCGTCGATCATTCTTTTTATTTTCTGATGTGTCATTATTTCTATTTATTTAAACCAATTTCTTGTCAAAATACTCGTCATCATATAGTGTTCTAGATTTTCTTCTTCTTTTCCGCAAAGTTCACATTTTCTGTTTTCCTCGTTTCTTTAGTACTAGTTTGCCCTCTCTAGATTCCCACATATTACCCTTGCTTTCGTTTTTATCTGCCTTGCTGATCTACTTTCTTTGATGTACTTAGGCATATCTTTGCATTGGCCTTGCTCGTAACGTCTGTTATATTTGCTGCTTTTAATCTTATTTATCTTTTCTTGTTCAAATTATTCTTTTTTTCTTCTTCTCAGTTCTTCGTTCATGCCCTTTCCCAACCCTCTTTCTATTTCAAATTCAATAGAATTACATCCTCTTTCATTTAAAACCGTTTCTCCTTCTATACTGTATACATTGTTATTTTCCTCTTGTTTCTCGTTCCACCATACTTTCACTAATCTTGTAGTCTTCTAATTTTCTTATTTCCTATATAAAGTTAAGTGTCTCTTCGTACCATTTTTCCTTCAACTTCTTTATTTTCAACTTTTCTATTCCAAGATACCTTGGAATTTGGAAATCCAGTTCCAACATTCACCTGGAGTATTTATTTTGCACCATTTCCAAATCTGTCTTTTCTTTCCACCAAGGCTTTTCTATTTTCAGTATTTAAGTTTAAATTTCTTCCTTTCAGAAACGTTTTCACTGTAACAATCATGTCTTGTAGTGCTTCTCTATCTTTCATCAGCAACATCATATCATCTGCATAAGCGAGTAATTATATCCTTTTGTTTCCTACTATAACACCTCTAATGTATCTTTCTTCCAATTCTTTTTCCAGTCCATCAATATATATGTTATACAGTCATTCAAATATATGGCAAGTTTTTTTTAACTATAGAGGTGTTTTTAAGTGTTATGTTTGGTCAGATTGTGTTTCAAGAACACACATAGCTAGCGGAGAGAATAGACTGAAAAGTATGTGGCAGCATTAAGCAGCTACGATTACGTGTTTGATTGATAGATAAGTTTTGCAGTTATTTTTGTTTTCATTTAGTTAAACTAAACCGTACATGTATAACTCGTTAGTACCCCATTTTCTCTACCTAACATTTTTTCTAATATATTTTTTTCTCTACTATACCAACAAATCTACCGCGCGCGATTATTTTATACTAATTTTTTCTACTAATAACATTTTGTACTTTTTATTCTAAATTTATTTCAAATTTGACATTTCATGGAAAACTTCATGTTTGACAACAAAAAACAAACCTATCTTTTGACATGTAAATTGATAATTTTCAGCAATTAACAATTTTTGGCAAATTAACAAAATAGTTGTGGAATTAATTAAAACAAATCGTGCACAGGGTCGGCTTTCCGGTAATGAATCAATATATCCACCATCATTGAATATGTACGATGCATCTTTACAGAATTTGGCCCGAACCAATAATCTCTCAAAAGGCTGGCATACCCGTTTCTCGATAGTTGTGGGGAAAAATCACCTGAGTTTGTATGCATTCTTTACTGAACTACAATA
>JABFPM010002853.1:0-15599 GCA_022817325.1 Idris sp. 1 HC-2018
AGAAATTGAACTTTAAATAGAACATAGTTCAATTTGAGCCAAAAACGTAACTTTAACATTTTTGTGCACTATAAAAGTAAACCAATATTTTTTTCGATGCTAATCAATTTTTATTAATAAAAAATAGTATTTGATAAGAAAACCTTGCAATTTCATGGTATATATTGTGATTTTAGTAAAAGCAATTGTTTTTATTTATAAATTATTTTCAACAACCGTTTTTTGAATGAAAATATGCAGATAAATAATTTTTTTTCCATCCTTCAGACAGGATTTTTTCCACTATTAACGTGAAGCTTTAACGTTATGTTTCATTTCACCTGATAAAATTGCACCTTCATCCTTTTTTTTTTTTTTTTTTTTTTTTTTTTTTTGGTTGATTGACTCAAATCTTACTGCCTATTATTTATTTCATTTATATTAGTTCCTTAGTTTATATTAATTAGAGGTTTTTCATATATAATTTCTCTTGACAATATTCTTCATACAAATTCTAGATAACTAATAAATCATATGAAATTTATGAATGTATTAAGATGTTCGTGTTAAATTCTCATATTTTTTATCATTATTTATGAAGTTTTGTTGCTAGAAAGTAAATTTCATTTTTTTTAATAATAATATATATATTATTGATTATTACACAAGAATATATATATGCAATTCATGTTCTGAAAAAAAAAAACTTAAAAAGATTGATATTTTTAAACAACCTCCACACAAACAACCGGAAAAACCACTTGCAGCCAACTTCATGTAAGAGCCACACAGCTTGATGCTTAATTTTGACCAATCACGGACACGATTTTTTCTGTGAGGCGTCTTTTACAACAAAGAGGTTAATAAAAAAATTTGGCCAACAATATTAATCAATTTACTTTTCCATAACGAACAAATTAACAACATGAGTTCAAATGGAATAAATTTCAAAACAAAAAAAGTGTAAGTTTTTTACCGCTCACTATTTGACATTCTTTTTTTATCCAAATTCACATGTTCAATTTGTTTGTCATTTTTTAATTTTTAATCAATATTTGTATCAAATTAAATAATACGTTTTATAAATTAATAGTATAATATTATTGAAAATTTATTTAGGTTTATTTACAAGCCGTAAAATTTTGAGTATGCTTAATATAAAAACTTCAAATATTCAAAATCAATTAACTAATAAAAATTTATTATTCTTACAGAGACACTCATCCTGCAGGAGTACGTTGCCAAAAATGTTTAGAATATGGCCACAGAATTTACGAGTGTACAAGAAAAAGAAAATATGTTGCCAGACTTTCTAGATCTCAGCAGTTGAAAAAAACGTTGAATTCTGCAGACAAGAAAGAGTAATTTAAATTTAATTATTAGTTTTTTTTATTATATTTTTAATAAATACTATATATTTTTTATTTAATATTGAACTATATATACTGTACATTAGAGTGGTCTTTATTTTAAAAAGATCACCTAACTAAACGGCGGCCCAAAATAATTAAAATTAAAAATATACGTAATTTTGCTAATCTGTCAATTAATTGAGATTTTATTTTTCTCTCTGAAAACAAATAATTGAGATCAAATATTTATTTTCAAATATTTGAAGAAAAATAATGGTTATACTCTAGAAGTATAAGAAAAACCCTTCAAAAGAAGCTATTTAAACAAACTTTTTGTTGGGAACAAGCCAGATTTATGCACTTATAAAATTTTGGTATTTTTTATGCAAAAACTGATTAATAATGAAAAATACCAAAATTGTAAAAGTTCATAAATTTGTACTTTTCCTACTTAAGTAATTTTCAAGTAGATCTTTTTGAAGGATTTTTCTATACATTCGAAGTATACTAATTATTTGTCTTTAAATAGAAGCAAATAAACATTATAAATGCTAATCTTATTTAACTAACCCTTTCAGACCCGGCGTCCATTGTAATGGACATATTTTTCATAATTTTTTTTTACCTCGTTAATTAATCAATTTTGCATAATTAATAAGTGATTTCACAAAGGGATTCATAAACTTGTAGAAAAAAATGTTCTTTTGAAATATTTTGACTTGAAGATATTTTTATAGTAAAAAAACATCACCAAAATCTTTAAAAAAAGTTGAGTGAGCTCCACTAGGATTTATGGTTTTTTTTCAAAACATTCTTATTTTGCTTGATATTTATACAACATAAATTTTTACTGGTTCATAACAATTAATTACATAAAAAATTACAGAACAAAAATGTTTGAAGGTAAAAACCTTCCCTAAACCTAAAAACTTTAAACATTGATTTTTCTCTGCACTTCATAATTGTTTATGAGGTGCAGAGAAAATTCTGAAAATTTGCATGTCTTTTATAATGTTTAATTTTACTAATGAAACCTTTTGCTTTTAAAGGAAAAACAATTCAGGAGAAAAATCACTGGACGATAATTTGATGGCAAAAGCATCACGTTTGTCTGACAGCAGCAGTAGCAGCAGCGACGATTCTGACAGCAGTAGCAGTAGTGTTTCAGACAGCAGCAGTTCCAGTAGTAGTTCAAGTAGTAGCAGTTCTAGCAGCTCGAGCAGCAGCAGCAGTAGTGTAAGCAGTAAAAGTTCCAGTTCAAGTTCGACTGGAAGTTTTGTTAAAAAGAAGAAGGCACGATCTTCGTAGTTTAATAAGACAAGGAAAACTTTGTTTCCATATGATTCTATCAAAATAATAATCGATTGTTAGATCAATTGTATGTCAAAATAAATTGACAGTGATGTTTGTAATAAATTTCGGTACATTTCAATTTTTTTATTGTGCGTCATTTGAAATTATATTTTTTTTTATTATTGAAATTGTTTTTTTTTTTTTTTATTAAATTTAAATTGTAGGACTGATAAGTATTAAATGCCACTAGTCGATACTTTATATTACAATTTCTTCTGATGTATTTTATACATGTGGATTTTTTAAACTCACTTTCAAAACATGTAAATGAAAACTGAATTTTCATTAAATTTTTTTATAAATCAATTTTTTATTAGTTTGCAAAAATATTTCGTTGCATAAATTGTGTTGAATTACCAAATATGGAAAAGTAAATTTTTATTAATTTAAGGTGAAATAATGCTTGATTAATTGTAGTAAAATAAAAAATTCAAAACACAAATGTCACAGTTGTTGCATCCAGAAATTTGATAGAAGAATTTAAATATAAAAACTTAAAATTTAGAGACTCATACTTCTATTTCACCTTAATTTTTTGCTATTTTAATAGGATTAAATAACAAAATTGAAACTCAATATACATCAATGTACGACAAAATTTGTATCAAAAAACTGTTTTATTTTGTATATATAATATAAAAAGTGTTTATATAAAAATACTTAAAGTAAAAAAATATCTTAATTAAGGCAATTGAACATTTTTTTCCACCCATTACTCTTCAAAGCTGTCTGGAAGAAGTTGCAGTATTGTTTTCTTCTTCTCGTTGTACGTGAAGTTATTCTTTTTGAAAATATCACTTTTGTAGAATTGATTCAAGCTATGGATGTTTATTTGTCTCACCTATGATAAAACAAAATTATAAAAAAACTATTACAAATTCAAATTAATTTATAATATATAAATTTATTTACCCTATCAAGGAATTCCGATTCAGGGATTTCAATTGAAGTTTGCATTTGGCCAAATCGTGACTTTTGGAAAACAATTTTTTCCAATGTCATTTGTCGTAAAATAAAGTACAGCAACTCGTCATTCTTCACCATAAATGTCAAATAATTTCTAAATGTCTGTAAAATAAAAATTGTTTAGCATAATTTATATATATATATTAAAAAAAAATTTCTACTAAAATTATAACTAAAACCTACTTTACGCATATCTTTCGTAACTGATAACTTTTGACAATCAATAAAGCTTTCCAAAACCAATTTAATTGCAAGATTGATGTCATCATCCACAACATTGTCTCTCAAATACATTTTCGCACTTGCTTCTGCCAATCGAATAATACTCTCGATATGACGTACAGTAATTGCATTACTTCCAGTTACCTATAACATAAAAATATTTAAAAATTAACATTCATATAACTTGTATTTTTTATATATATATATATATGTTACGGACAATCTCGACGATATCGAGTATCTTTTGGTCAATGGTCATTAAGGTGTAACGAAGTTTTTTTTTGTTGGCTACCCCCTAAAATTGAAATTTTTGACGAGAAAATCAGACCCTTGAAACAATTGATCAAAATGGTCACTATCCCTAAAAGAGCACCGAGGTCCCACAAATGGCTATTTTAGGATTTTTTTTTTTTGAATGCTTTTTGAATCCAGTTTTCCATTTTTTCGGTTTTTGGACATTTTATAGTTTTTTAATTAGAAATTACCTATGAAATGAACGAAATATAAAATTTCATTCCATTGTCTGCTGCAGTAACAAAAAATTTTTATAATTCAATTTTTAATTCATATTGTATTTATATTATTATGTTCACTTACTACGTAAAATAATATAACAGCAAAAATATTAGTTTATAATTAAAATAATTTTTTTCCCCAAGCATTTTAAGTTTTTGACTTTTTACGCTAGCACTAATACACTATTTGTAATTGATTGCATTATTCAAATATTTAAGATTTGACATTGCCCGTAACTTATAAAAAGTTTTCAGACAAAACGAACCTGAGATTCAGATCTCAGTTGACTGTAAAATTTGGATATTTTGTCTTGATCAATGTTTGTCAGAGTTGGATGTTTATTCTGTCTGGCGTAGACAATGTATTTCTTCAAAATATCTTGAGGAATAGGCTTAATTCCAATTTCCTCCTCTTGATTATCAGTTGGTTCTTCATTCTCGGCTTTGCTTGGATGATGTCTGATATGCGAGTTTACAACAAATCTAGCCAAGTGTTGATCCATCATTGGATCAGCTTCGTCTTTCACAACACATAATACGTCGAAACGAGACAAAATTGGATCAGAGAGGTCTACCTGTAAAATATAATAACAAATTTGTAACTTAAAAAACAGTATTTAGAAATAAATTTGAAGAATTAAATTATAATTACATTCTCAGAGAAAGTAAGACTGGAGTCATATCTTCCGTTAATCGGATTGGATGCTGCAATAACAGCGCATCTAGCTTGTAGTGTTGTGATAATACCGGCTTTTGAAATGGAAATACTCTGTTGCTCCATAGCTTCGTGAATTGAAGTTCTATCTCGGTCATTCATCTAGAATAATAATTGTATTAAATGAATAACTTTTTACAAAATAAAATTCCTAAGAAAAAAGCCAAGTTTTCAATATAAGAAATATATTAAAAAATAGTAATAAAAATACTCATTTTTGAGTTAATTATTTTAGAAATTTAATTGAACTAATTAAATTAAAAAATGTATTAATCGTACTTTGTCAAATTCGTCAATGATACAAACTCCCTGATCCGCTAACACCAAAGCACCTGCTTCCAGTGTCCATTCCCGACTCATCGGTGACCTTTTCACATAAGCCGTTAAACCGACCGCAGAGGCACCTTGGCCAGTAGTAAATACAGCTCGTGGAGCCACTTTCTCGGTGAATTTCAAAAACTGAGACTTAGCTGTACCGGGGTCACCGCACAGAAGAACGTTTATGTCGCCTCTTATTTTGTGCTTTTGTCCTGTAATAAAATTCTTTCTTATAAATACAATAATTTCAACAAAAAATAAATAAATTAAAAATCCAGCTGACCAGGATTTTTCGCTACGCCACCCAAAATAGACAAAGCCAAAGCTGTCTTGATATTTTTGTGGCCATAAATGGAAGGTGCGATACTGGCAGTGAAACGTTCCATTAAATCTGGATCCTTGCTCAGCTGGTTGATCTGCTTCAAGTCCTCATCTGTAATGGAAGACACGACGGACTTGTTGTCCTTCACTTGAATGTAGTTGACCATAAGTACCGTGGAAAATACTGGAAAACCCTAAAATTGTTTTTAAAAAAAATTGAGTAATTATGCAGAATAAAATTGACTGGCGATTTTCAGTTTTAATTTGTTACTTGTTTTGTGTTAAGTGAACCGTCGTAACAGTTTGTGTATATCGCGGTTACGTCCACTTCGTCGCCAGTTTTGCAACGATCACACAAATCAGCCAAAAGTATGCAATCTTTCGTCCGCGGAACTCGACCTGCAGGCACTCGTCCCGGGGACTCTTGAATGGTTATTTTTTGGTAATTTCGGTACACAGTTTGTTCCATGTTAATCTGTAACAAAATTTGAATTCAGTTTTTGTATATATTAATTTTATAAAAATAAATTTCACTATGAAGAGTCCTAATTTGAGTCCAAATTTGTTATTACTTTTATACAGAAAAAATAATTTTACCGTGAAGGGTCCGTTGCTTTGACACTGTGGACAGGAATTAGGTTTGTTTTCAGTTTGTGTGGTCTGGACAAAAGGACCGAGAATGTCCCCGCATTTGACACAGTCATATTTTACCACAGATAATTGTGGCAAAACACCAGTACTCGAAGTTACGACACCCAGGGTACGTACTAACTGGTTCAAATGCAGTTTTCTGTTGAAATAAAATCAATTAAAAAATATGTTTAAATTTGATTGTTTTATTTCCTTTATACCTGAAAGTGTGAATCTCCTCAATCAAAGGCAGCTCGGATATCCTGACATGAATTTCCGTCGTAACTCTGTCGTAACTTGGGAAACTCAGCAGAACAAGTTCCCGAGCAACTTCGTCGAAGATTTGCAGCATTTCATAAGGTGCTTCTGGCAGGAAGTAAGCCAAAATGTGCGCTCTTTTGGCCAGCACTGGAAACTCTACGATAAAACTCGACTGATTACTTTCGCACATTACGCGAATACGTTCTTTGTAGATGTAACGATCTTTGTCAGTGTAGGTGCGCAAAAAATTTTTAAATCGGTTGTAAATTTCGTGACGTGGCCCTGGCATTTTGACCCACTCTCTGACACTGTGACCTTTGGTGTCTTCCACATTCTCGATGGATTCCGGCTAAAAGAGTCAAAATTTTTATTTAATATTTGTTGTTTCATTTTGATGGGAAGTAAATTTGAATATTTATAAACCTCTTCGGTTTCCATTTCTCCGGATGCAGCTTTTTCAGCCAGACGTCTTTTGCGACGCTGAGTATCATCGTCATCGCTTTCCTCTGTAATTTAATATTTTTCATGTAATCAGTTTTTTTTATAAATTAAAGTTTAAGAAAAGATTTTGTTGCAAAAATTTTACCATATAAGAGATCATCTCGCATTATTCCAGCTGCACGATCACGTTTGTTCAGAGCAATTTCAGCTGCACGTCGGTCATCCATAGACATTTCTGAATAAGCTTCCTCGTCCATTTCGTCCATGTTGTAGCGATCAAGAGCAGACATTGGTCGATAATCTCTATAATTTGTATAAACAAATGTTGTCAAGTTGTGTATAATTTTTTTTATAAATAATTATACTACTACCTTAGTCCTTTTGTTATCAGTGTTTCTTTAAAGCAACGTATATAATTTTTGAATTTTTGTATTAAATCAAAGTAATAATAATTATTGTAATTTTGGTCAATTATTTAGGTAAAAATAGACTTTATGCAACACCTGTAAATATTTTCATCCTCTAAAATATAAAATATTACGAAACTACAAAAATTATACAATTTGAGAAATTACGTGAATGTGTTCTATGAACTTTAATTAACATAAGTGAAATTTCAAAACTTTGAAAAAAATTTTGAAATATCTCAGATTTTAAATAAAAATATTAAATTCAATAAATAAATGCTTATTTTTCAGTAAACTATTTGATTTAAATTGTAAAGTTATAACTTTCATTCGAAGTTATTGTCAAATTAAACGAGCTAAAAAATTTAGATACTATTTATTTGTTCCTTAATGTTTTATGTAAAAACTTTAAATCGAAATTATAAAATATACTAACGCCTCCATATTATCACCAAACAGTTCCTCTCCATCTTCTTCCTCGACATCTTCATTAACAACATCAACATCATCATCACCCAACAAATTTTCATCAAATGGCTCTTCATCGAAGTCAGGTGCAGGGGAAGTCACAGCTTCCATTCTGCTGCGAGATCTAACAGGAGAACTTAGATCACTCTGAAAAAGTTAACAAACAAAATTTTAAATTCTTTACTGAAATATTTATAACATCCATAAAAAAGAAAATATGTCATTAATAAAAATTGTTGTTTTTCTCTAAATATATTTTTGAACTTTGTTTTTTTTTTGTACAAAAATTTTAATATTTTATTTATCTTACCATTTTGCAGTTTAAAGGTTGACTTATCCTTTGTAAAATCTATGTCAGTAGTTCTCAAAATAAATACACAAATATAAGATAAATTATCCTGAATTATTCAAAGAGAAAAGTCCAATTTCAATTTCATAAAAAAATAATTCATCAACGTAAGAACATGCGATTAAATAAATAATTTCTTTTCAGTATATAAACAACTCAGTTCAACACCGCGAGCTGATACACAATTTGGCGGTAAAATACGCTACACAAGTGTTCTAAAAAACTTCTTGTTTACCAAAAAATTACAATTATTAACAAAAATAGACAACCCAAAATAATATTTTTTCCTGCAATCAGTCAATCGCACAAATTTATCATAATTGAATCATAATTTGTAATTTAAATTTGATTTGTTGTCTTTTTCTAACTCATGAAAATTGAAGGACAGACAATAACTTATTTCTCTCTTTGTTTACAATCTGCTTCTCTTCTAATTGAACAAAGATACGAAACCTCGACCACTAACGCCCTCTAATTTTTATAATCAAAATATATATACAGGTATATCAAAGACAAAAAACGTGACAAGACTGATTGGTGCGCACGAGATGCTCATTTTGTGTTGTCAAAAGAGCGCAGATTTAAATGTCATAAGTGTTAACAATGTGGAAATTTGAACAACAATTTTTTTGCAGTGTAAACATGCCTGTAAAATAAAGTCGTTTTATTTAAATGATCAAAATCTCATTTGATTAAACTGATTCTTTATCTTTGTCAAATATTTGTCGTGCCACAATATCTCTCGAGTTGTCAACAATGCTGCGTCCGTTGATTGTTTTGATTTAGTTTGGTTGTGAAAATTGTTAGCAAGTGGCGTTTGTTGTCTTTTTTTTAAAAATCCAAACTTTATCTAATCTCCACAACTGATAAACGCTTTCCCTGTCGATGGCTAGAGGTTAAGCTGTTTCAGCCAGAAGCAGCATTGTTATCAGTTTATTGTTGGCAAGCAGAGCAGCAGGATGAAATTTGCCGAGCATTTGTCCGCTCACATTACGCCCGAGTGGCGTAAACAATACATCAGTTACGAAGTAAGATCAGATTGTTGTTTTTCATTAATTTACGTTATGTAATGGGTTGTTTGTTCGCCTGCGCGAAAAATTTTATTACTGCGCGACATTTGAATTTGCATTTTTAATATTAATTTTTATTACAAACAGCAAAAAGATTTTTAATAATTGTTATATTAACATTAAATAAATCCAAAATATGTTTCAAAAATATTTTTTAATTTGATTAAAATATCAAATTGAAATTTTAAAAATTAAATGAAATACTTTCTAAATCACTAATTATCTTAGTATTATAAACATAAAAGGCAGTTAAAATATAATTAAAAATTAGTTAAATACTACTTGGTTATCAGAACTCAATTTATTTAATAAATTTATCTTATTTTTTTTATTATGAAGTTAAAAGTCTACATTAATAATATAATAATAAAACTTTCGTAACAGTATTTGTTAATTATTTTAAATTTAATTTGCAGGAAATGAAAGCCATGCTGTACACTGCAGTAGAAGAAGCTCCGTCATCAGAAAGTGTCGAGCCTGAAGTGATTTCTCGACATTTTGCATCATTCGATGAAGTCTTTTTCACATTTTCTGACAGAGAATTAAAGAAAATTAACACATTTTATTCAGGTGAAATTAAATATCAGCCTACTCATCTTGATAAGTAAAAAAATATATATACAAGATGTTCAGCGGACCTTAAAAATCTGAAAAATGCATGGAATTTTAAAACCCTTGAGAAAGTCTGGAAAAAACCTTGAGTTTTGGTTAAAAACCTGGATTTTTCATATTTCAGTTTTATACAAAAGGACTTAAATGTTTCAAAAGTTCAATATATTACTATAAACACAAAACTTTTACAATTTAAGGTTCAAATTTTCCGTTCAAAGTTTAATATATAACTTTTAATGTTGATTTTAAACCTTTTTATAGCTTCCTTTATTATATTGACTAAATTAAAGGTTTTAAATTGATTATTATAACAAACTATTGTTTCACTTTTTTTCAATAGCTTTATTAAGAAGTTAAATTTTTAGAAGAATATATTTAGGATAAATTACAAATTTAGAAAAAATTACTGAAAACAAAAAAAAACTATAACAGAAATACTACTTTTCTTAAAGATGTTATGTTTTATTACTTTGTTTGAAAATCAGTAATTTAAAAAACCTTGAAAATGAAAATTTAACCTGGAAAACACCTTGAATTATAATTTGAATCCTCACTAGACACCTTTTTTTAAATTAAATTCTACTCGAATTTTGTTGATCTTTATAACTTAAAAAAATTATTGCAAATAACATATGTGTGAAATGTATGCAATAATTTTATTCGGGTAGAATTTAATTTTTATAGAGCAAAAACAGCTCAATAATGAAAATGAACTTCTTTTCAATTTTTATATCACCCAAAAGAATGTGCAAAAAACAATTTCAGAGGGTTTTACAGTTTACCTAAACTTGCCTTTAATACTTCTTTTAAAAAATTTTTAGTTTTTACCTTTACATTTTTTTTCAAAAAAATCATGTTTTTCTTATATATTAAAATGATAGAAATATTGGAAAAATAATTAAGAAAATCTAACTGTTGATATTTATAAATTCTAAAGTGATATTGTTTTGTGATTTGCATATTAAACTTGGAAATAACTTAAAAATAGTATAATAATTTTTGTTTAATTGTATATTAAAAATTACATTATTATGTCTACTTCATTATACAATACTTTTTCATTTAATGGAATTGTTCTAAAAGTCTATTTTACATTGTGTCATTTTGGTGCGTTTTGCTACACTCAGAACAAAATTGACATTTTCTTATAAAATCGTTAAAAATTGTATTAAAATGATTACAAATTAAATAAATGAAGTTTAAATGTTTATTACAATAAATCAGTGAACGTATTAATGTAAATATAGATGTTAAAATATATTTAAAAGTATTGCGTTAAAGTAAAACAGTCGAGTTAACAATTACAAAAATAATATTATTCTTGTAGAAAAAATGGCTGAGGCGACTCGAAAATATGCTGCACTACAAAGTGAACTGAAGACTGCTTTAGAATTACAACAGGGAGGTGGAAAACACAAAGGCAGAGCAGGCACAAAACACCATATAACAACCAGAAAACTGCGTGAGCTTAAACTTGCGTTTTCAGAATTTTATCTCTCTTTGATTCTTCTACAAAATTATCAAAATTTAAATTACACTGGCTTTCGTAAAATTCTCAAAAAACATGACAAGGTATTTATTTAATGTAACTTCTTCTAGAGTTATAAAAGAAACACATTTCTGTAATCACAATTTTATACAAAATTGACAAAGTAAAATTTCATCTAAAATTATTTAATTTCCAGCTACTATCAGTAGATTCTGGTTCAAAATGGAGAGCAGAATGCGTCGAGACGTCTCACTTTTATACTTCCAAAGACATCGATAGATTGATTCAAGAAACAGAAGCCACAGTGACCAGTGGCTTGGAAGGGGGTGATCGACAACGTGCCATGAAAAGGCTCCGGGTGCCACCTCTCGGAGAACACCAAAGTCCCTGGACAACATTCAAAGTTGGCCTGTTCTCAGGAAGTTTTATTGTATTATTTATAGCAGTTATTCTGTCTGGTAACTAATTTAATTGTTTTATTAAAACAACAACAAAGACATTTATTATATTCAATAATTCTTTTTCAGCGATATTTCACAATGGAAAAGAAGATCTCAAGGTGGCCTTTCGTTTATACCGAGGACCTTTACTCCTAATAGAGATCGTATTTTTAATAGGCGTGAATGTCTACGGTTGGAGATCATCCGGAGTGAATCATGTTTTGATATTCGAACTGGACCCCAGGAATCACCTCTCAGAGCAACATCTGATGGAACTGTCGGCTGTTCTTGGTGTCATCTGGACGACGAGCATTTTAAGCTTTTTGTACAGCAAGAGTCTCAGTATACCCCCCTACGCAAATCCTCTGGGACTTGTCATAATTATGTTTGCGTTTCTGTTTAATCCTTTAAAAATTTTTCGACACGAAGCGAGGTTTTGGCTGCTTCGAATTATCGTAAGAAAATTGTTTCAGTAATCATACTTAAAATATTATCGGTTTTATAGGTAACAATAAATTGTGTTTCAGTGGCGAGTTATAATAGCACCTTTTGCCTACGTAAACTTTGCCGATTTCTGGCTGGCAGATCAGATGAACAGTTTGGCAATTGCTTTCCTTGACTTCCACTATCTTACGTGCTTCTATATAACTAATGGTAACTGGTTGGAAGCTGGAAATTCTTCTCAGTGTATGAGTGGGTCTCTCTTAATCAGACCAATTATGAGTTGTTTGCCTGCCTGGTTTCGGTTTGCACAATGCGTGAGGCGTTATCGCGACTCGAAAGAAGCTTTTCCTCATTTGGTGAATGCCGGTAAATACTCGACAACGTTTCTCGTTGTTTTGACTCATACTCTACGCACTCATTACGAAGGTGAGCTGAAAATAAGATAAAATTTAAATGTTTGGCTGATTATTTCGTTGTTTATTAAATAATAATTATATTATTTTATACAGTTCCAGGAAGCAAATGGGAAAGCCCTTGGTTATGGATTTGGTTGATTAGTTGTTTTATAAGCTCAATTTATACCTATACATGGGACATTACAATGGATTGGGGACTTCTCGACAGTAATGCCGGGGAAAATCGGTTTTTGCGAGAAGAAGTCGTTTATTCTTCGTCGGTAAGCAAAATTTTATACTTACAGTCATGATTTGTTGGCAAAACAAATTTTAAATTCAAATAAGTTATAAATATTTACTTTTTATATTTATATCAGACAAGAATAATATTTTCTGATAATATAGAGTTATCTAATAACACTATTTGAAAAACTAAATTAATAATGTTGAATTCACCACGTTTATTGCAATGGTTTCTCAAAAATTGACATTTCGATGTTTTAAAAAGTTTTTCACTATAATATTTCAAAATTTGTTTAAATGTTATGTATAGCATCAATAAAACACAAAAAACATGAAATTCGGACAAATCATTTTTAATAACAACTTGTACTTCACCAAAGTGAAAACCAAAAACTTCAAAATATGTTGTACACAAAATCATTTATTAAACTATTTTAAGTATAATAGTTATTGTAAAAGTCAATTTGAGCCGTACACAAAAATCGTGACTGAATGGGTTAAATTGATTATAATTTTTTGTTTATCAAATGTTTATAATTATTAAATTACGATTGTGTTATATTTTTAGGGATTTTATTACTTTGCAATTATTGAAGACTTTGTATTGAGATTTTTCTGGGTCGTAAGTTACATTTTAGTGGAACACAACAATGTTTCAATTGATCTTATGACTTCCATTATGGCTCCACTTGAAGTTTTTAGGTAAATTTCTTTAAATTATAGTATAACTTCTTATACTGTAATAAACAATTTTTTCTTTTTTCACGGAGAGCAAAATCAATTTAAGTCTATTTGGTCATATGTGTCATATAGTCATATGCTGGCACAAGCAGGTTGTTCGAAATATAAAAAATGAGTTGAAATTTGTTAATAAATAGACAATAAAATATACTGTGTATTTCGATTAATATTATTTTACTACTAATAATATATTTTTACCAAAATTACATTTTTTCCGTGGATTATAATTTTTATATGTCAAAAATAAAATTACAAAATGTATAACATGGCTTCAACTTATAAAATTTTGCATTATGAAGCACAAAAGTGTAGAAATTATATGCAGCAACTGCATGACAGTCAAATAAACTTAGCTTGATTTTGCTTTCCATATTGTAATTATATTAAAACAGAATTACAAAATGAATTTCCAGAAATGTAGTTTGTGTTAAAACTTCTAAAGTATTACAAAATCTCTAAAGAAATGATTATTGATCAACTGATTATATTTGTTTTTTAATTTATTGTAGACGGTTTATTTGGAACTTTTTCCGTTTGGAAAACGAGCATTTAAATAATTGTGGTAAGTTCAGAGCTGTTCGAGATATATCTATCGCACCCATGGAAAGTTCGGATCAAACACAAATATTGCGCATGATGGACGACGAAAATGGCGTAGTTAATAGAGGAAAAAAAAAAGTAGGTGGTAAGAAACAAAGTGGCAAAGGAGATAAGCAAGCACTTTTAAAAGATGAAGTTGCTGATATGGATATTTCAAACGCCAGCTGAAACGAATTAGACAGTAGCCTAGAAGATGGCTTGTAAATTTGTATAAAAGGGAGAAAAATATCAATATATATTTGAGATGAACCCTAATTAACATACAATTAAGTGTTAATATTGATCATGAAGTGTGGAAAAGTATTCTTGGTACTGTGTACAGAAAAATCTATAAAATATTGACATTATTAATCATGAAACAAAGCAACTCATATATATAAGTTAAATAAATGCAATTATGTATCTTAAGTAAAGTAGTTACGCGGTTCTGTTATATTAATTTTGAGATTCATTTTTATTATCTCATTTTAACTGTACTTATATTTTCAAATATAAAAAAAATCTTTGTCTTAAAATGGAAAGCAAATGTTACTTATAATTTGAAACGTAAGAGTTACTAATGAAAAATATCAAGCGTACTTGTTTTATTGAAAAGTACATATGTATAATGGATAAGTGCAATTCAGTATAATATTAGTTATACTGAGTAAAAAATGCATTATTTTTTATTAACTAAAGACATATTTTAAATTTAAATTTTTTGCTGTGAACTGTAAGATATTCCATTTTAAAATTATTTTTATTTACCAATTATACTTAAATTTAAAATTAATGACATTGATCTGTTTTAGTTAAAATAAAAACAAAAAAACACCTAAAGACTTTTTAATTATATTATGTTAATTAAAATTTGAGAAAGGAATAAAGACATTTAAGGGGACGTCCCAGTGAAAATTCATAAAAAATGAACAATTAATCAAATTATGTTTCATATCATTTTGTCACTTCCTGAAGGTTTCAAATCGGGTCTAGGGATATCAGGCCGCGTTATACACGTGAAAAAAAATTCTAAAGCATATCAAATTATGTGTTATCTGAATTTAAAATGTGATTATTTCGAGTTTTTCATTTTTATTTTTCTGATTTTTAAAACAATTTTTTGGGCTATCTATTTGAACGATTTTTTTTTTTTGAAATTTTCCCTGAAATAAGATGAAGAAATTCTATTAGCCGTTTTTAAATATTCGGCTTACAAAAAATTGCATAAACAAGCAACTGTCGAGATACACTAATTTGAACTGTTTTACGACATCTTTCAAACAAATATA
>JABFPM010002854.1:0-15599 GCA_022817325.1 Idris sp. 1 HC-2018
TTATAAACCTGTATGTTTGCCAACAACAGTATTAGATGTATGTACCAATTTAAGTGTCAGACATCTTTATCCCATATAAATTTATCTCTTTTTTAACATATCCCTTACAATTCACTTATTTTCACATAAATAACATTTTTCCATACAATAATTCTGATTCCAAGTTTCTTAAATTGAATTTAATAAAAACTTGAGTAATAATATAGTTTAGTTTTACATATATAGGTCGTATTTGGATTAAATATGATTTAAATCTATAACATCCAGGTATTATGTGGGATAAGATAAGAGATAAGTTACAACTAGAATAAAGATGTACGCACCAGCAATTAATTCAGAGATTCTGTTATGACGGTACAATATAACAATTTTTTAAACATAAAATGAGTTATTTAAACAGTAAATTACATTTACAAACTAAAGTATGGAAAATTTAATGTATAAGTTCAATATTAATATGTGAATTTCATAAAAATAATAAATTAACGATTTGTATAATAAAATCACTAAATACATATGATATATTGTTATGGAACTATTTGAATTGTAGTGATTTATTTATCCAGTGATTATTTTTTAATATTTTAAATGGTAAAAAACATAAATTATTTGATTCTTTATATTTAATATGTATAAATGTACTTCAGTCGTATTTATTTTTTATAAAAAATGTCATTAATTATTAAATTAACATTTAAAATACGTTTTTATTAGAAATACAACTTTTTTTTGTATAAAACACTATATTTAATGTTATAAAAGAATAAACCAGAATCATGAATATTTTACTTCTAAGAGTTATTATACTCCGTGTTTTATGGCATCACATTTTACAGTTTTATGAAAAATTAAACAATGTTGAGGCCTTACTCTTATTTTTTATACTAAAATCACTTAGGTTATTATATAAACAATATTATTTTGAAAATTTTAAAAAAACATTATGAATACAAATTCTTAAATAAATTTTAAATTTTTAGAAGTTTCTTAATTAAAAACTACATATTAATTTTAATTATACATTTTAATTAAAACAAAATTATTCGACATTATATTTTATAATTAAGTTAGTAAATTCAATTTTTAAATAATAGTTTTGTAAAATGGGATGAATAGTGTCCAAACTTCAGAAATTATTATGGTTCTAATTAAGTCAAACTTTACATACGATTCTGTAATAACTAGTATTTTTTGTCTTTATGTTATGCGTTGTAAAATGATATAAAAATGTATAAAAATTGCGTACATTTTATGTGCTCATGTTAAATGTATTCAATTGCTTTGCATTCAACCAATTTTTTCATTACATTAGAGTGTTAAATCAGATTATAAAAATGACTAGACAAATTCATAAGAGTTATTAACAATTTTGTCATTTTTAAATTGATTTTTATCTTTTAAAATAATCACTATATAATAATAATAATGTACTTGTACACTGTATTTTTAATAATATATTACTTAACTAGACGGAGAAGTAGGGTTTTCTCCCACGAGTGGCCATCACTTTCACGAGAGGGGGAACTCCCTACTGCTTCCGACTAGTCAAGTACGATATTTTCTTTTACAAGTGCGGCAAATGTGCCATTTTTTTGTGAGAAAATGATTAATAAAATATAAGAACAAAATTACATAATCATTCTCATGAGCGAAGCGTGTAACAGTGTCCAGGGGCGGAGTGCCGGCGGGGGGAGAGGTTCGGGGGGGAGGGGGCCCCCTTTTTGTCTATTTCATTAAAAATAATTTTTTTAATGACATTTTAAATAAATAGAAGCAATTTTATGTTTAATAGAGAAACAAGAAAAGCTTGTTTCTTCAACTCTTAAAAATAGGAGAAATTGGCATTTTTACCGCACGTGTAAGAGAAATGAGTTTTACTTAATATACTTAGCAAATGTGCTTTAAAAATCCAAAAATGAATTTTTTTAAATAATACTTTTTGTGTAAGTTGATACACAATTTTTATGTTTCTTTGTATCGTAAAATTATTATAATAAAATTATTAACGACTCTGTAGAGTTGTTTAATAAAATCGTTTAATAAAGTAGTTTAATAGAACAAAAGTTTTATAAAGAAGTTTTTAGTATACATGTAAACAAATCTAATTTTTATTTTAATTGCAATCTTTGTTTAACTTTACTTAATTGAAACTGAAATAACTTTGAAATATGAATTAATTTTAATCTTGAATGAGCAATTTAGTTCAAATTGATTGAGTGGATCGATCCAGGATTAATTGCACCATAAATAATAATGCAATAGAATACAAAAAATTGCAGTAAAAAACTGAACATTCGATAGAAATTAAAAAGTTCCAAAATAGACACAAGAAAAAAAAAGAAAGATTATGACAAAGAGCTATTAAAGCGATATGTCCCTTATGTATAAAGCTCAAACTTTCGATTATTTGCCAGCAAAAATATTTTCTTTATAAATAAAGAAATTATTATTGCAATTTTTGTAAACTGTATTAAGAGGACTGTCGGTCAAAATGACTAAAATCCGAATCGTTCAACCGATTTTGATGAATTTTTATTTACAAATAGCTATCAATGGGTAGAAAACAAAATTCAATTATTTGTTGGAAAAAAATGATAAAAAACTATGTTTCGTTAATAATAAATTGAAAATAGGGTGTTTTTAAAGAGCTAAAGGTACACCAATTATTATCCGATTTTGTTCTAATAAACGTCAAAACCTTCAGAATTTCATATAAAATAAATCTGTAAAATAGAATTTTCATATCATTAATAGTTTTTTAGCAATCCACAATTTTGTGAAGTAAGGTAAAAAACATGTTTAAAATCATGCTTTTCTATAGTTTTCTTTTATATGCATAACTTTTTTTGTAATTAATTTACCTAAATTCTGTCTTACAAATTTGTTTGCAATTAAATTATGAACATTTGGACGTTTATTAGAACAAAATTGGTTGAAAACTCGTGTAACTTTATCTCTTTAAAGTGGAAAAATTTGGAAAAAACAGGTTTCGAGATAATCGAATTTAAAGTTAAAAGTTTATTTTTTTCACATAAAACAATAATAAAATGTATTTTGAAGGTAATATTCTTAATCAGCCATGCCAGGGCCATAACATGGGCCTTCTTTCTTCTTTTTACAACGATCTTCCGCTGTTTGTTTTTGCTTCAAAGCTTTACGCGCGTATCGATTTTACTCAGTATTTCGCGCTTGACTTCGATGCACACTGACTGAATCCCGTTGTCTCGCGATTTTGAGAGAATATGTTTGTGAGTTGGCATCTAACCCTTTCGACAATTTGACAACTGTTTCGAAACCAGTGATAATTTTTTTTTGCATCATTGTAAGAATATCGTTTCACTTTATTCAAATTTGTTTTTAATCGTGCCATAACAAATAATTTTTAAAATGACACAAAATTTAAATATATGTAATGAATTGCTTATATAAGAAAAACTAATGCGAGTAAAACAATGAAGCAAGTTACTTTGTTCGTGTCCATAAACTTGCCAAAACAAGTTGTGACAAATATTTTGTTTCTTTAATCGAAGAAATTATATATTTAATAAAAGAAATAATAGTAAATGATAATTAATTTAAATTGACAAATTTTCAATGATTTAACTAATTTGAATAATTTTAACATAAATAAATAATTTAAACATGTTTTTTAAATAAAATTTGTAGTAACAATTTCCTAGTCATTTATAAAAAATATGCAAAAGACTAACTTTTGTAAAGAAAATTTAGCACGATTGTCACCGCATGAAATCTTGAGGATTTCTGACGTGTTAAACCTCATTAGAAAATATTTAAAATAAAATACTTTTCATGAGTTTTTTATTAATTGGAAACCAGTATTTTTTAGAGAACATATCAGACTATCAAAATATGCAATAAACAATTTTCGTAACAAAATCAATTTTTGACCAAAAACCGACCAACAGTCCCCTTAATAAAGTAATTGTACGATGTTCATTAATTTTTGTTTAAAATCCATAAAGAAAAATTATATTATAAAAAATTGAAAAACATTGACGAAATTTTGGAAAAAGCATTTTTACAGTTAAAATAAAAATTTGAACATAGGTCACAAATGAGACATCACCTTAAACTAAATGGAAGAGTGACTGTTTCACATGGCAAACTGAACTAAAATTTCAGTAAACTGTATATACCGACGAAACAGTATCTAAAGTGGCACATGATAATTTGGGTACATTTATGTTTACACGTTTCGGCTTCACAAAAAGTGATTCGTACATCAGTCTTTGTGTTATATTAATAAAGTGTAAAAATGAATTAAGAAAATATGAAAATATTTTTATTGGCACTCTTGCACCAATATTTCTAAATGTATATTCAAATATAAGCGTCGAGAATATTTCATACAAAATGTCATTTTACCTTTTTTTTCTTGTTCTCTTTAAGAAATCAAAATTACAAGTTTCGATCGCCTTTTGCTCTTAATCATGGTAGGCAATACATAAATAATACAAAATATTTGTAAAATGTACGAGCAATGTTTTGCACGATTCGTTTTTTTTTTGTTCTTTATTATTATTTTAATAATAAACATCAAAAAGTTTCTTAAAAAAAGTGAACAAAATTCTTTTTGCTAATATATTTAAAGCACGTAAACAAAATATAGCAATGGTATTCGAAAAAATTCTTTTTGTTCTCGTCTAAAGTTGCTACATTTCTTGTAAATTAATAATACATTCACGAATATATACAGGCTCGTAAAAAAAAGGAAAAAAAATCAACCACGACAACCGATCGACGGTTTTTGTATTGTTGGAAAATATAAAATTTGAAAACTAAAGTTCTCTTTCATACAGTCAATACAAAATTATAAAATATTCACATTTTCAGACACTAAATACACAAACAAAGAGATAAATTCTCCAAATTTTATACTTTCACTTTTAGCGTTGAAAATATACATTTAAAATTCGATGATCAAACACACATCGAGTGCTGTTGCCGAGGTTAATTTTTTAGCTCACCGCTATAAATATTTGTAAAGAGACATGCATAAAATTGCTTTATACAAGCACACTAATTGCGCGATTTGTAAATATAAATACCCAAAAGAATACGGTTTCTTTTACGATCATCCGAATTGGTTTTTTTTTTTTTCTCTCTTTGACTGATCTGTGAATTGCATAGTGACTAGTGCAATTCACAACAATATACAGCCTATTCATTTTTGGATAAAAACAAAACAAAAACATAATTTAAGAAAACAAAACTATTAAAGAAAAGAGACAAGGAAATTATATTACTTTTTCCTTTCTCTACTGAGAATTTGCGTCTTCATCTGCAAGCTTATGAAGATCCAAATAGTTAACGATGGCGCGATGAAGAAATTCATACTGAGTCTGCAAATTAAGAAGAAAATTAAATGAACAATTCAAAATTTATAAATTAACTTTTGTTAAATAGCAAAATGTACTTACAAATGTGGAAATCATTCCATGCCTTTGAGATCGCAATTTTTTAGTGGTCATAAAGATGTCAACTCGCTTTTCCGTTCTCAATTGTTGCACTAGTATACTGAGAGCAACAAACATGGAACTTCGATCCGAACCATAATTACAATGCACGACTAGTGGTGTGGTTGTTGTTTCCGAGTCTTTGAACTGAGTTTCATCGATGAGCTCTATGAGACCGCGCGTAACTTCTGGTACTTCTCCTTCCACTGTCGGCCAGCCGTGGTACTGGTACTGCGTTACAAAGGTACTCTCGTCCGTCTTTGTGTTGCTCACACAAAGCTCTCGTCGAGTGTAATAGGGACAGCTTTCACTCTGGATGTACTGAACTTTGATGTAATTGTGCAGCACCTCGTCATCAGGCCAGTATCGTGGGCACTTGTGAGGTCCTTCCGCTAGCTATAATTTTATTTCATTTGTCAACGGGTATCTTTAATTATAAACTAGACAAATAAAAAAAGTAAAATAAATTTCTCTTACGTCGGAAAGCATGATTATTGTGGTTATACTCTGCTCCAGTATCATCCTCCAGAAGTCTGGTATCGTTGAGTCCAGTGGGTCTTGAGTAATAATAAAAGACTCAGAGTTGTCGTACCCTTCGATAAACGACGCGTTGATGTAGGTTGAGTGTTCCCTGCCAGGAATAGGAGTTAGGATGACTCGATTTCGGTCATAAGGTATCACTAGTTCACTTTGATTCTTTGATTTGTTCTCCTCTCCGCCACCTACGGAAAATGATTTTCTGTCCTCCAAAACTGCGCTTATTTTCTGAAAATAAATCAATTAATTATAACATATGTGCTTATTCATAAGCTTTTGTATAATTTGTATTAAATCTTACATCGTATTCCTCTTCCATTCTACACTTTTCCTTGCCATTTTCCTTCTGTCGCAATTTTTCAACATGAGCTTTCAACTGCGTCGCCAGAATCTCCGTATCTCCAAACTGCGCCATCTCAACTAGAGCGCGATAAATAAAAATATATTGCTTAAGTGATTGCACCAAAAAGTTTCTTTGGTGTCTGATGTCGCAAACTGTGTTGAAGATCGACACCTGACCTTCCTCCGCAAGCTGCTGTAACAACGAGTCCAGCGCAACGAGGGTTCCAGTGCGACCGACCCCGGCGCTACAGTGGACCACCAGGGGACCGCAGTCCGGCAGGTTCAGAGTTCTTACGCGACGTAGGAACTGTAAGAAGGGCGCTGGGTGCTCGGGAACACCGTGGTCCGGCCAAGCGGTGAATTGCAGCTGCTTGATTTCACGACGTTCTGAGTGTCCTGATCGACAGACCTGAGAACCGCAAACAAAAATTAGAAACCAGCAAAATAAATCTTAAAACAAAGAGGAAATATAGTTTAAAACCAGAAAAAAGATTACAAACAAGTACACACATTTTAAACAAGAATAAAAAAAAAATTTAAACAAAAGTCAATGCATTTAAGATATTTTAATTAAAAGAATTCTCATAATTAGAGTAACTTTGAAATAGTTCAACTTTGATAATTCAACTTTTTAACTTGTAGCAAATTTAAATATGATGACGATGGAAAATTTTAATTAAAAGTATAAATCTAATTAATATTTGTAATAAGAGTAACAATTAAATATAAGATTACAACGTTAAATGTTAATGAAAGGGATTGAAATTTCTAACGCGACATTGTCACATTAGCATGTTTCCTGCCAATTATTATACTCTCAATAATTTTTATTAATAATAATTATTGTCAATAATTTTAATGAGTGCGATTAATTGAATTTAATGTAATGCAAATAAGTGTACAACGTATCTGATTTTATGCTTGTATTATTAATCATTGGTTTTAACCATTCATATAGATTATTACATTTTGATTAGCTATTATTGTGTTTACATAATTAATGAGTTCTATTGTATTAATGAAAATTTAATCTACAATCTTACCATATTTTAATTTATATCAATTTAGTAGCTGTATCAGTTTATTTATAAAACTTTATTTTAGCTAAAAAGTTTGTTCTAAAATTGTCACCTGGAATGTACGAATACAATACGTGGCCAGCTCTTGAATGTCACTTATAGTGATTGTCATTTGTCCATAAGTTTCGGCTCCACGTGTCGGCCAATACTGGTCACACTTAATTCTCGTGCGTTCCTCCAGTTTGGTCATCATCACAATAGTGCTTGTCCTTAATTCCCAGCACATCCTCCAAAAGTCGGCAAATGTTTCCTGAAGTGGACCCTGCGTTGCAACATACGCATTCTGTTTCCTATATCCGTCGCAGTAGTTGGCATTAATGTAATCCGATCCAGGTATGCCGTCAATCGTTTGCAGAATAACACGAGAATGGTCGTAAGCAATTACATTGGCGTAACGATTTTTCGACGTGTTCACTTCCATGTTTGAGTGGTCCCAAGTGAACTGTTGCCCCGGCTCGATGGATTCGTATTCCTGGCTGAATTTAAGATTGTCATTGGCTTTGAGGCGTTCGATATGATTTCCGAGTTCGCTGATTGAAATTGGCGGGTGTGACATCATTCCCGGTGTCTGGAAGTTGATGCGACGCATTTCCACTGGATCGGACGGAGCGTGGTTCGAGCTAATATCCGCTGCCATTAGGGGACGAGTTACCGCTGCTTGGTCCGGAGTTTTGCAAGGCTGTCTTCGTCTTAAAGAAAAAACATTATTGTAAAAGCAAAGTTTATAGTAAAATTGTTTAGAATAAATTAAAAATCAATCAAGCAAACACTTTGTTGACTTCTAAATTTGCAGTAAAAATGTTATTCGGTTCTGTCTAAATATTAAATACATGTAAATAACAAAGTTATCAGCAGGGTTTGTGCGAGAATAGGAACATTAAAATTGGCTTTGTCCATCATTTTAGTATAAGAAGAAGTTAAGTAAGCCAAAATGACATATTTCGAAAGAGTACAAGTGTAATGGAAAAAGCAATTAGTTTTTGTTTAAATTTAATTAATAGAAAAGCAAGTATGTATCGAAACATTTAATTACATTACAGTATATGTTTTATGAAACATATTCTAAGTGTGGATAAGTTGAAGATTAATTTAAAAAAATGTTGGTTAGCGTAATACCATTGCTGTAAAAAAGTTCGTAAGTGTCTTTGACGTCAATCTTTAACATTAAAAAAAATATCGGTTAGTTATGAAGTTAAAAATTTCAAACGTACTTCTTGATTGTCAAGTAAAATATAATTATCAAAGCAAAATATATTTTGTAGGGTAAAATTAATGTTTTTAAATTGAATAAGTACTTACTTTTTAATGACAAATAATAGTACCAGGCAAACGCTGACCATCAAAGCTGCTATAATAGGACCAACAACCCACACCATTCCTGGCTCTTGACCGCTTGTTTTGACTGAAACATCGGGACTTCCATCCAAAGCAATGTTGGGGTTGGGTCGACGTGGTGGTTCACCAGGAGGCACCTCTTTCATGTCCAAAGACAAATAATCCGACAAAGGCGAAGATGTGTACAAATGCTAAAAAAAGTAGATAAAATTAATTTCTTTCAATTCAATAACTTTATTTGTCAACTTTCAGACAACCTACCCTCTTAGGAGTGTCCACAACAGCTCGCACAAAAATCCGATATTTCTTACTCTTCTCTAGCTTCCTATTCGAGTAGCCCTCATAATTCTCTCCCGTGCCTAAATGAAAAGTGTACGGGATATCCCTGAGAAGAAACTTGGCTGCAATATAAGGCTCGTTATTCAGGTCCTTGGCATTTTTATTGATAATATCCTCCGTCAGTTCGTCCGGTTGTTTGGTGTCCCAGAGACTGTCAGCCGGAACCACTATCAAATAGTAATGCGAAATGGGTCCGTACTCCTCCGAAGCCTGTGGCAAAATCACCTGGATCTCCTCCCCATTGACCACCCCATAGAAGTCCGGCTTGACCATCGGTTTGGGTGCTGCCATCTGCGTGGTCACCGTGATTTTCGCCGGGGGTTTGTACTCCCCGTCCTGTGGCACTGCACTCACATTGACACTGTAAGTCGTGAACGGTTGCAGGTCATTAACAGTTGTCTTCAGAGTTGTTCCAGGCAGGAGAATCGTTTTTCTTGGGAAATTTTGGATCTGGGTCATTCCCTGAGAATCAACAAATTCTTTGATAGCGTCAAACGAAACTTTATAGTTAATGGGGTTCATTTTGATTGGCTGCGACCAAGACAGGGTCATCGAGTGGGTCGATGGGTCTGGCGCCTGCAGGTTCAGAGGCACATCCTCCGGTTTCACCATCACGGTCACCTTGTCGCTGAGCTTTCCCAACTGCTCGTTTTTGTACCTGGAAGCCACAGCTATGGCATAAGTGGCAAACTTTTCCAAATTAGTTAGGTCCGCTGAGGATGTCAGGTAGACGTTCTTCTGTTTCCATTCGTCTAGGTCCTCAACTGCGGTCATCGTGTAAAAAATTTTGTAACCAATGATCCGACCTCGGTTGGGGACTGGCTCCCACCAGACTTCCACACTCGAGTCAGAGGTCGCCACTGCCTTCACGGACATTGGTGCTCGACCGATGTCTTTCTCTGTGACGATGGTGACTTTTTCGGAGAACGGACCACCTCCTTGGCTGGTATAGGCCTTTACGTGGAACACGTACTCGGTGTTTTCTTCGAGGTCGTTGAAAACAGCCTTGGTGTTGGTGGTGTTACGCTCTATTATGGTGGTGTGGTCGTTCTTTTTATGGAACTGCACGTCGTATTTGATGATTTTGCCGTTGGTGTGGTTGCGAATGGGCTTTTCCCACGTGACGCAGACGGTGTCCAGGGTTTGGAAGTGGTAGGACAAGTTTGTCGGGGGTCCTGATGGTTTGCCTTCGGGACTGCTCCAGTAGATCACTGCTTCCTGGCCGTAGCCAATTTTGTTTTTACCCGTCACGCGGAACTCATACTCCACTCCTTTTTCAACTTAAGAACGACAAAAATTAGTTTTTTACTATGGTAAACAAGAAAAAAAAGATTAGATTTCTCAACTATAGTAAACAAATAAACAGCAGAGAATTATTGTGTTTATTTAATTGCAGTAAAAAAAGAAATAACAAAGAATTAACTATTTAACTATAATAAAAAAACAAAAAGGACTAGTTTTTCCAACTACAGTAAACAAATGATTCATTTTTCAAATACAATACAAAAAAAATTCAAAAAAGTATCATTCAGTTTTTTAACTACAGTAAAAAAAATGAGTTGAAATTATTTTAAATACCTAGGTCGGTAATTCTGTAAGTATGCTGACTGATATTCTCAATATGTTTCTCCGTTAAAGTTTGATTTTTGATTCCATATCTAATTTTGTATCCTGTAAGATCTCCATGAGTTTTTTCTGGCTTAGTCCATTCAAGTTCCAGAGTAAGAGCATCTCGATCGATAACCCTGAATAAAAAAAAAATTGTAAGTATCACCGATGAAAGCAATATTCAATTTGTATTTTCAAAAAATGTTAAAACTTTATAAAAAAAATTCGAATTAAGAGTTAGATGGTGAGTTGTTTAAAGTTATTGATTAGTTGTTAATTACATTTTTTACAGTTATCAACAAAGTTCAAGTAAATAATCAATAAGTAAACAGTTTTTTGACAATTACTGATTGATTTTTTTCATTTATATATCTTACAGTTTAAGTGTTGAATTCAGTTAGAGTATACTTTAACTGAAGATTTCTGTTATTAAGATTGCCCTCTTTCGGATTTATCAGGCGAGTGAGATTCGAGTTGCTATTATTTCGATTTTCTACTTTTTCAGGTTTATTTGAATTTATGATTTTGTGAATCACACAAATTTATTTGTATGTTATTGTCTCACGTGCAGTTATACGAGCAACAACGTAGTTCTTTTAATTTATTTTACTACACGTGATCAGTACTTTATTGTGAAAACAATTACTTTTATTAATTTTTTTCGCATCATGCGTTTTTGCAATAGTTTATAAATCTTGTGAAATCATTCATTTACTGACCTTGATACACAAACTACTATTTTTCGTGCATAGGGACAAGGAGTAAAGCATAACTTTACTCCTTAAAGTTATGCCTTACTCCTTATCCCTTGGGCACGAAAAATATCGTAAGCTATCGGGAGAGAGTAAAACAGTTTCCCTTGATACATAATATACTAATTTATACGATGTTTGATAGACGATTTCTTGGGTCGGAGAATACATTGGAGATCCATCCAAATAAAACAGGATCTTAATCTCATTGAGGTGTTTCTCAATACCTGATATCAAAACAAACAAGTAACAACTTTATCATGCTGACCATTCGCACTTCAAAGGTTAAGTTACGTCGAAATTTTCCTGCTTATCTCCGTCCACCAGGAGTTTTGGAGAAACGATGCGATCGAGAAATTAATTTCTAAGTATTTTGAATTACACAAGTTTTTTTTGGATTATTCATATAATTTAACGTATTGGTCTGCTAGCTAACATGCGTCTAATTTACGTGTGGGACAAAGCTAATTGTATTTAAGTACTTTTGTTTGTATGAAATTAGAATAATAACAATGAGTTTGACTCATTTTGTATTTTGAGATTAGAATTTTGATAAAACTTCTCTTAGAATTTAAATTGAGTGATAAACAAAATTATTTTATTTTACATTTCAACACATTTATGTATCTATTTTGATCAAAGTTTCAATAAATTAAGGTAGCAACTCGAAAAACGTGTTGTGAGTTACTGACGATTCCAGATAACTTTATATGATTCTGTAAAAATGTGGGAAAATGAAACGGCAATTTATCTGGAATCGTCAGTAACTCATAACTCGGGCTGATTTTTTATCTGACTACTCAATTTTGTTACAGTTTGATTGTTTGCAGATTAAGATGATTTGATAATGGAATAGCTCACTTGACATTGATTGAAGGTCTATTAGGTACACCTCCGGGAGTCATCACATCAACTGGATGAGACCGTTGTCCGTCTCCTTTTCTGGTTAAAGCTGCCACTTGCACTGAGTAACGTGTATCGGGTTGAAGATCAGTTACATTCAGCTCCAATGGTTCAGTTTTTTGGACGTTTCGTAGAATGGGCTCGTTCAGTAGATCCTTATTCTAATTCCCAATAAAATTTAAATCATTATTTGTAACTAAACAAAGTTATTATAAAAGTTAATTCAACTTTAATATAAATAATTGTGTCACAAGAAATTCAATTACATATATTTTAGAGACAATAAAAAGGGATTGTTACCTCGCCACTAATTTCTTGTACATGGACTTGGTATCCCAAAATAATTCCATTTTGGTCTTTCGCCATTGGTGGTTTCCACGACACGTGAATTGTTGTTGAATTAACGGCCTTAACTTGAACACCTTGCGGATCTCCCGGAACTGTAACGCATTATGGCTTTAATTGTCGTTCTTACAAACTTGTCAACAAAAAAATTACATTCATACAAGCATCCGTACTGGAAAACAATTGGGACTGAAACAAATGTGGGACTGTAATAAAATGATAAAAACTAAATCAGGAATCACATAATGTACTTATTAATAAAATATTTTCGGAAATTAAAAATAATGCTAGAGTTTTTTTATAATTCTTGAAAAAGAAAAAGATGAAAGCAGTTAGTATATTGATGATAAAAAAAGAAACCGCGAAAATTGGTTAGTATTTACAAAGAAAAAAGAGCAACAAAAGTGAACTAAAAAACGAAAGAAATCAATAGCCATAAGACAGGCACCATTCACACTTCTGATTTTACATTTTATTTTTACGACGATATTCTCTCCATTTGAATACCAATAATTTGTTAAAACATTGTTCACATCTCAGACAAAACGCAGATAATTTTGTTGATAATTTTTTTTATAGTGGAGAGTCCATGAAAGGTATTTTCTTCTATCACAGAAGCTGTGCATTAATGGTAAGAATAATAGGAAAACAAGTGCGCATTTATATTTACAAATTATACATTTTTTTGTCATGGACATTCCAGTATCCGACATCTGAATATAAAAATTTGTTAACACAAATGGAATAATATACTGAACTTAAAAAAAATAACCATGACAAACTACACAGTAAATGTGTCGATGATATTCAAAGTTCTACGTAATTCCGGTTTCGCAAAGGTTGTGCAAAAATTTACTAAATAAAAATTTTACAAATCAATAAAAATATTCCACTCCCGACCACTACTTAAAGTACACTCATGTCATTTTCGCAAAAAAAAAAAAAAAAAAAAAAATTCTCATCGCTCGAAAAAATTATCTTCTGTCAAAAAAATGAGAGAAGATTCAAAAATGAAAAAAAGGTAAAAAGTTCTTTTTTTGTTGATACTCACTTTTTACTGCTGCGCCCCAAAAGTCGCCAAAAAAGTAGGAAAAATTACGTAAAAATGGGTTTCAATTTCGCACGTATAATTATTTATTTTTTTGTTTTTAATTATTGTTACAAAATATTTCTTATTTATGAAATTGAATAAGTGTCTACTATTTTTCTTGTTCAACCGATCGATCCTAAATATTTTTCTCACACATTCTCACATTTATTTCATTCGTTCGTCTTCTTTCGCACTATCTTCTCATGTGTCTTTTTTTTATTTCATCTGCACTTGATTTTTCGCGCGGACAAAAATCTGATGATAAAAATTCTCTGATACGGTCGTTATTCGTCATCCTCGGTTGCGGTTGCTCGCAGAGAGGCGGGAGACGTGAGAATATATTTGGCATGCGCAATCACTACTCCAAATATAAAGTAACTAAAGGCTCATGTCCACCTGTTTCGTACCGCGAAGAAAGAAAAAAATTCGCGAGCAAAAAAATTTCATTTTCTGTTTTTTATAACAAATTAACTACATTAGATTTTTTGTATTGTACAATTTGTATGATAAATTTATTGTAAAAGATAAATGTTGTACAAATTTCTTTCTCAGCGATTCAAAACGTTATAAAAAGGAATATTAAATTTAATGCTTGAGGATAGATGAAAAATTTATTTAAATAATATGAACAAAATGAGGATAACTTTTGATTATTTAAAAAGTATTTGAAAAGATGGGATTCATGTGATTCTCGTGAGAAAACTCGCGCTTGTGTGGTTTTTTTTTACTTCTTTTTTTGTATCAAAAAGTTTTTTTTTGCTCTGAAAAATTCGAAGTATACAAAAAACGAGCCGGACCCAAAATACTGTGGGCTTCAAAAACCGTCAAAAAGTTAGCGTCGCGTCAGTTTTGCATTCTTTCACACACCTCAACACTCCAAAAAAAGGGTATTGCTTTAATTTTATTTTCTACAAAAAAAAAAAAAAAAATCCAAACTAATGGGAATAGGTTTTTCATGCCTCGTCCAACCCCGGATTCCAAATCTACCATTAAAATTTTCACAAAAAAAAGAGAACTATTTCAAAGAAATAAACTATCTTCAATTATCATTAACTCCAATTACTTACCAAGGTATAATTGAAAAAAATTTAAAGACAAAAAAAATTGAAAAAATAATCATGCAAGTCGTTGGTGTCTATAATACAGTTTCTTTTTCAGAACTGTGATTAAAATCTACGCAAAAACAACTTTTGTCGGTGAAAAATGACATTTTCTGACGATAATTATGTAGTATTGGTATTCAAATGTATTTTAACTTTTTGCGATTCACGATCCTTCTTGAAAATAACATTGATGGATTGATACTTAAATTCAAAATTTCAGCCAATTAAAATGTTTGTTTACAAATTCAATTTCCTTTTGTATCATTTGGTACCATCAATGGTGCACACACTTGTCGAAGGCCTCGTAATCTTGAATTAATTTTCGCTCACCTATTTTGAAGGTATTTTTTTACATCCTGATTTATTTCCTCAGACAGCTTCCTCTCTCATACACTCATTCACTCACTGATATCTCACAACACTCTTTGCAACGGGGTGCTTTTAAAGGTGCTTTTTTTGAATAACAAGTGCGGTTCTCGATACCTTACAAGGTGTGCTTTCTTGTGCTCATATTTGATTTTGATACCACAAGCATATACTCCCATATGTGCATGTTAAACTGTCAATTGAATTTGCAAATAAAGAAGCTTCAAAATGAGTGCTTGTTAGTGAGAAAACATGCATATACGTGAGTACATGTGCATAGTCAAAAAGTGCCCGACAATATCTGTGCTCGTTTGCTGCATTTG